>SZWC01005125.1:23718-35129 GCA_023375785.1 Penium margaritaceum
CATCACCACCACCACCACCACCACCTCCACCACCACCATCATCACCACCACCACCGCCGCCGCCGCCACCGCCATGGCCTCCCCCGCCGACGCCGCCCCCGCCGCCGCCTCCGCCACCACAGTCACCACGACCAGCAGCAGCAGGAGCAGCAGCAGCACCACCACCACCACAACCACCACAACCACCACGACTAGCAGCAGGAGCAGCAGCAACACCACCACCATCACCACCACAATCGGCACCGGCACCAGCACCAGCACCAGCAGCACCACCAACACCACACCACCATCACGACTATCGCCGCTGCTCCCGCTGCTCCCGCTGCCATGGGCACAACCACAATTACTCCACCACCACCACGACCATCGCCCCCTCCCCCTCTGCCACGGCCACCAACACCTCTACCAGCAGCAGCAGCAGCAGCAGCAGCAACAACAACAGGAGCAGCTGCAGCAGCAGGAGCAGGAGCAGTAGCAGCAGGAGGAGGAGCAGAAGCAGCAGTGACAGCAGTAGCAGTAACAGCAGGAGCAGCAGCAGCAACACTGGCTGGAGAAGGAACACAACAGGATTCTTGGTTGCAGCAGCAGCATTAACATACCAGCTGCAGAGTGCTGCTGCTGCATTCTAAGCTATGGAATTTCTCTTGTTTCCTACTTCATTTGGCATCAAAAGACAAGTAGCAAGGTCTTTGCCACAGAACAACAGGTACGCTTTGCTCACAATGGACAATCTGTCATGTTGGCCTGCATCTTGACTGAAGTTCAGCCTATTCCTTTTCTTGGTTGACGTTTGTGCAGTGGGCAAATCCTAGCACCAACATGCAGCACTACTCCTTGAAACCACATGATCGCCAATGAAACAGTTTGTCCTCTTCCTCTACTCATGGGAGGAAGTGCACACGTGGTCGCATCTGTCACCCGGCTAATGATGGGCTTGCTTTGCACAACATGTAGTAAAGGACAAGGTGTGGAGACACCATGGTGTACGCATACGCCCATGTATGCGTGTGTGTCCACGCATCCTGACCTGCCATCTACGTGTGTGCAAGTGCACAAGTATGGCAGCTTACTGGATACTGACGGGTCGCCATCCTATGGACACAGTTGCTGTCAGTCTTGTGTGCTGTGTAAGGCAGCTACTACTCTCTGGCATTGAGCGTGCTTCTCGTGCATTTGTGTGATGTCGTCTGCAGCATGCTGACAGAAGCTGCACGCAAGTCCTCCTTCCATGACATCCTGGTTGTCTGATCCCATGCAGCATCATCTGTGGCACTTCACTGAGGAATCCACCATGCAGCAGCCTTGCTACGCAGGAATGAGACGTTTCTCACCTGATTCTACGCTCTGATGCCTTTCCGCACCTTCCAATGTGCAGGCAGATTCTGATCCACAGGGAGCACCTGGCAAGGGAGCAGGGGTGGTAGCACCAGCAAGGCATGTGGTGCTGGAAAGAGTGCGGCAGCTTCTCCCACCTGCTGCTGCTGCTTCTGCTGCCAGTGAACGGGGTTCTGGGAGATTCTGTGGAGGAACCTCTCTATGTCGAGTTCAGTTTGGAGGCAAGAAAATTCTCAGCATGTGAAGCGTGGATGGCAGCAGCTCGGTTGTGTCAAGCATGGAGGCCCAACACTGTAACCGACAAAGGCAAGCAACAAGACAGGTGCTGCATTTTCATCGTCCAGAGCAATGAAGACTACAGCAATATGCATGCTGCAGTGGGATGGTCTCAAGGAAGACACCTCAGGATGCGGACAAAGAGAACACCTGTTGCTTATGCTATGGGTTCAGTTGGTCTGACACCTAGGGTCACTCGGCCACATTTGTAGACAAACATGGGGCAACACGTCTGTCTTGGGGAAGAACACAGGGCATTGCCTCTATGTCGGTCGATGCATTGATAGACTGCTCATGTGCGTCGCACATGGGCAGTCAGTTGTACACGCAGAACCAGCATCAGATCCCGAGGTAGCTGCTGCAGCATGTGCATGAGGCTGCTGGGGATGGAGGACTTGCCAAGTTTGAGAGGGTGGCTTCAGTAGTGGCTGGGTTAGCAGCGAGGAAAGGTAGCTTGTGCAAGCATGATGAAGAAAAGCTCTGTTCTTTGGGGGGGCAGGGTGGGCTTTGCACTAAAGTTCTGTGCACCTGGTACTCTCAGCTTGCTCCAAGCACCATCTGAAAGATGGTGCTAGGCATTAGTAGTCCCAGAGCTCGTGGGCTAGTGATGTCAGATCCCTTCTTGAACTGTACAATGACATGAATTCCAGGACAGGTGAGTGTTTTTGTTGACATGGGAAACTGGTCAGCGTGAACGGTTCCATATAGCCAGGGAATTTGTTCTCTACCTTTGGCCCTGAATTGTTTCTCATTTATTGCTTTTCAGATGACTTACAGACTCATCACCCTCCTATTTTGCTGTTCTGAGTTATGTTGTGCTGATGTCCTACATGACTGCTTTATCTGCAGTGTTCATGTCTCCTAATCCTCCTCCACATTACCCCTAGTGCCAACGCTTCTTTTGACTGAGACTGGTCTTCCAATGTATGATTGTTGTGGGTTCTTACTTCACAAAGAACTCTTGAACATTGTGGTCAACGTGAGAAACGTTAAGTTTCCTTAAGTAATATTTGTTTTTTTTCCTAGTAACACAAAGGTTGCTATGTGAAAAAGAGACATTATTTCAGAAAAATGAACATTTCTCACGGAAGGTGGCCACCACCACGGAACAATACTGTGGAAGTGAGGAAAGTGATGAGAACAAGGTCAATCCATATCGGCTTCTGAAGAGAAGTAGCAAAGGTCAAAGAGACCACAAGGCGTAAGCCTTTTGGGGGAGTGATGCACCCTGTCAGCAAACCAAGCAGCATTATGCTGGCCATGCTCCATCCCAAAGCCACAGAAAGTAGCGAGTTGAGCCCAATAGCTGCAATGGAAATGCTCTATGCAAGTGCCACCTACGCTCCGTGCTCTAACAACTGGCTTTTCCAGCAAGATGTTTGGGAGCATCTCCAGGCCAAGTGACTGGATGCAAACCGCTGCACTGCTGTCCTAGCTCACCCATAGTATCATACTCAAGGGGACACAACAAATGCTATAACCTCACTGCCAACACTAGCCTGTACTGTCTCACTTCTTCTCCATTGCCGCAACGCCAGGATCCACTGCTTAGCAGAGTTATGAATCCACCTTCATGAAAAACAACACACAAATATCCAAGAGGTATGACCCATCACAGACAAGTCCAGCCTGAGGCTGCTCTCCTCCTCTGGTAGCTGCTAGTCTCCTCAAAGACCAAGCTCCACCCTCACAGAGTGCGTTTTGGCTGATGTTTCCAATCTCATCCATGATTGCACAGTTGGATTACTGGCAGCTACGATTCTCGTCATGGCTCCACCTTCGCCCTCAAAGAGTGCTCCCTATAGATTCCCTCAATCTCCTGATTGCGTGGTGGACGTGCGTGATGTGCACCCTAGCCACTGGCACACCATGCAGGTGGGGCCAAGGCCATCAAGCGGGGACTTGCGTGTCTGCAAATATTCCAGCCATGACTGTGAATGGAAGAAGATGGCGGCCCTAAAGAGATATTCCCAATCCTCTGCCAAGACCAGGGTCGCTGAAAGTCAAAGAGTTACAACCCGTATAATAGCTTCCCTGCACCAAATCTCTTGCCAATGCCTACAGCACCCCGGGTGCAAGGAAGCATGGCATGTCATTGCAAGTGGGGCATGGCACACTTTTGTGTGTCACTGCAGTCAGTTGCATGTCCTCAATCACCATTGTATCAAATTCACTGTTGCATGTCACTGCTAGGGAGCGAGTGTAGTTTCTGGCGGTGTTAAGGATTCCAAGATGACCCTTGTCAAAAAAGTGTGTCATAGACGTCATTCATGTGCATTTGATGGAAAGTGGTGCGATTAAGTTGCATGATGGAATGTGCAACCATGAATTGACATGTTCTGTGGCATGGACGATCTACAGTGGTATGCATATTTGCTTCATGAAAATGAAACTATGCTCAAAGGATAAATCGTATTGATGGATAATCTTTCTCTAGGTGGATTCCATGTGCGTGGAAAATGACATGATGATTGTCCCCACATGTGTGGTTGAGCACATTGGGAATGTGACTCTAACTGTGGTACCTCCCCTCATGCAGAGAGGCTTTTTTCCTCAGAATTTCTTTACTGAGGGATGCGTTTTGTCATTGTGAGAATGTTGTGTGATAACATGTTGTGACTTGCACACAAGGAGGTGTCATGCCAAGATCCCTCACAAGACATGGTCCATGGAGTTTTTCTCATACGAACACAAATATGCATTCATTCGAATCGCAGACATGAGCTTAGTGACCTCGGTTTCTCAACATAACAGCCGTGGGCTTCTCGAACACTGCTCACTAAGTCGTCATTGCGAATTTGGTTGCAAATTTCGTTCTCTCAACATGTTGTAATGTACCAAAAACAGGAACAGGTAAACTGTGACACCTCTGGAAATCCAGGCAAGCTCTTTCTCCTTGTAAGGAGTGTAGCACAGTAACCATGCAGCCCAATACAAGAACTGGGTGGGAAAGAAAGATGAGAAAATGATCACCAGTTCAGGGTCTTGTGAGTCACTGTTGATGGCTAAAAATGAGATTTCACACCAGTCAGTGTGGCTGTCTCACTCATAAACTTGACAGTAAGAACACCTTCCTTAAAAAATATGACAACATTGTCTGCTTGCTCAACCAATGTACAACACTTCCATTGAGATAGACTCCCCATGCATGATTCGTACATGCTTGTGATAATTTTCAATGAAGCTTTGGACCTCCATGGTTGGATGCCGCCATTCTGAATTGGAGAATAAAGGTAAAGTTATAAGAAAACCTCTGTGGTTGCTGAAGAACTCTTGGATGCATCTGGTCCTACGTGATCACGTGCTTCATGTATGGTTGAAAGAATTATGTAATCTATTCAAATCCATGGGTTGGAGATGATCTCCTTGGGGAGATGTTTACAAAAGATGCTCTTGTATGATTGGTGTGCTTGGTGGTTTTTAACAACATCCTCACTCCAGAGAAAAACGTGTGGGGACAATGAAATTCATGTCTCTTCTGTCTAGAAACTAGCAGCATCTTGAATGATGCAATCTTGAGACAGAAGGTATTTGCTGTGATGTATGAGAAGAATTGGTCGGAATCAGAAACCCAAGAATGGGACAATAATGCTACTCCAAGACCTTTTTTCCACTATTTGAATATTCTAGGTGGAGAAATGGGTTCCATGATCATGCTTGGGGTTGTTGGTAATGATTGTGTGGATTGGCACTATTGCTCATCACCCCAAAACGGAAATCACGCTAGCATGGTCTGCTGAGAAAAGGAAAGGAATTTTTCTTTCACTCAGTAGGAGAAATCTTCATATGATGGAATGTTCTGCCGCCTGCCATTTCTTTCCCATTGAGGAGGCTAAGGTGTGAGACACATGTTGACCTGACTGCTTGGAAATTTCATGATTGGTTGACCATGTTCTAAAACAAAACTCTAAGGTATTGGTGGACTGTTGATTTGTTTTCTGTGATTGGCCTTGGGGGCACTATCCCGACACACACCTTGTAGGCTAGACAGTGCCAATGGCACTGATCATGGTTTCAACCTTCCTCAAATGTGAAACACACACACACACACACACACACACACACACACATTTTTATGTATGTACACATACAAATACGTTAAAATGCATCATACAGAAATAGATATGCAAGATCGGCCCAATAACAAGGTCAATGCATAATGGATAAAGAGATTTACACCCAGCCAAAGGTTGGACGGTTGATACGAAAATAGGCGATGATGATTCATTCCCAAGGATCAAGGCTCATCCCCGGTAAGGCCCAATGAGGCAGATACACACCTTGGTTTCCAGTTTTTTTCAATGAATCAAGGCTCACTTGTTACCAAGCATGCTTGAGAATGGCACGCTGACGTGGTATTATGAGCCAAGGCATTTCCAGCAGCCGTCATTACTTTTAGTGGTGCTGTTTGCTGCAAATTCATGTGGCTAACATAAACAGCCATATCTTGGCTGTTCCTTCACAGAGTTATGCATATCTTGAAGCACTAGAAGTTTGGGAGATGGGCTACATGATGCGGATGTGCAATAGTGCTCATCCACAGTCCATACTGAGCTGCATGCAGATCAGCAACCTCAGGTCGTGTAGGTTGTGTCAGCATGTCCATATCTTCTTGTATGTTGACACTTGAATAAAAATCACAGTTTCTTCCCACTTTTTCCCATGTGTTCCCCTTACTCCCTCATAAAAATCATATGCTTCTGAATACACTAAAAGGTGTGTATATGCCTTCCTTCAAATGCCATTGCCGCCTGTGGTGCCTTCACCATCCTCTTGAAGCTAGCACACCGTGCCCTTCCTATACTTCGTACCAGAAGCACCCTTGGTTCAGGACCATGATACTTCACATGGAAACCTCATGATATCTCTCATGGTCAGCACAGACCAAGACACATCTCATCTCGTTGGGATATCCATGCCTAAGGCCAACCAGCATGAGAACAGTTCAATATGCCCATGCAATAGACTCATGTTGGCACAAGTGGGTGTAGAGGCACTCTCAAGGATGCCTAGCCTTCACTGGTTCACCCTAGCAATGTTTGGAGCAGCCAATGGACACCAATTGTGAAGAGAGTGGAGCACAAGAATCACATATGTGAGCGGACAGAACAAGTGACATTCAAGAGAAGTGCATGGATATGCAGTTTTCTTTGTTATTATACTGAGACTACATCAGATTGTTTAAACCTGTGATGTAATCTGTCCAACGCATCCAAGACCGCCCAAGTTGGAGAAGTAGAGCCCCTGCTATGGCCGTTGAAGAAACCCTCGGTGTAGCCGCCCACCATGCCTTCATTGCTAGGCCAGGAGATGCTCACTTTGGTTGCAAATTCTAAGAATTTACAATGCTACCTCAAGGCATGGAAGTGCACGGTTGACAACAACCACTATGCATTGACACACTTAAAGACAGATGAATCTGAGATGGTGATGAGTGAGTTCAGTGTGTTGTAAATTTACCTCTTTTGCATGCCCTGGTAAGGCGCCGCGAGGCACTGAAGAGCCGCCAAAGAGATCCTGCACACTCGATCCCAGTGGCGCAAAGAGCNACTTTGGTTGCAAATTCTAAGAATTTACAATGCTACCTCAAGGCATGGAAGTGCACGGTTGACAACAACCACTATGCATTGACACACTTAAAGACAGATGAATCTGAGATGGTGATGAGTGAGTTCAGTGTGTTGTAAATTTACCTCTTTTGCATGCCCTGGTAAGGCGCCGCGAGGCACTGAAGAGCCGCCAAAGAGATCCTGCACACTCGATCCCAGTGGCGCAAAGAGCCACGTAGAGAGTTGCGAGTGGAGCAACGTCTCTCAGACGGGCTGCGATGTCGTCAATCATGGCCACAACCTCAGCCGTTATGTTGCACTGTCGCCACACGGTGGCGATGACATAACTATCGCAATATGCGACCTCAAGTCGCCTTCGGTGCCGCTGATGCTGCACCTGGTGCCGTCGTCAACCAACGGTTGTGGCCCCAAGCCACCTTTGCTGCTGCTGCTACTACTGCGACTCTCGCGTCGGCTGCGGCTACAGCGGTTTCCATCGTCAGCCGACGGTGGTGGCTTCAAGCCACACTGAAAGTTAACATATTAAGAAAAACTAAAGCAAAAAAAAATCCCTTCCACAATTCAAAGGGATTAGGAGGGGCTCCCCCTCCTTTTTTTGGTTGGGGTTTGGGTCACCGAAACACTTGGTGCCAGTCGGGTACCTCTTCCAGGGGTTTTGCTCGAGTGCCCCACTCGAGAAAACCCCCCCCTTTCCTTTTTCTTTTTTGTTTGTCTGGCTCGACCCTCGTGGCGAGCACAGTGGAGGGGGAGGCTTCCTGTCCCCCACCCTGTGTGCAACCGGCCGAAGACCCCCCGTCGGCCTCCCCTGCCCCTCTCAGCCGGTGGGGGGGGCGGTGTTTGGCCGGCACGTGCCGGCTCAAGCGCCGGCGCTTCGCCGGTGCTCTGACGCCCCTTCCGTCGGCACGACGAGCCCGACCAACCGGACCCCCCTGGCGAGGTCCCTTGCGTCGGGTCCCCCTCACGCCTGACAGCAACAGCTGCTGTAGCCAGTGCTGCTATGGTTGTTGCAGGAACTGATGCTGCTGTTGTGGCTACTGCCTGTGGCTGTTGCTTGTTGCTGTGGCTACTGCTTGCTACTGCAGCTGCTCGCCGCTGCTGTGGCTACTGGTGCTGGTGCTGCGGCTGCTGCTCAATGCCGCTGCTGCTACAAGCGCCTGCTTGTGCCACTACTGGTGTGGCTGCTGCCCGCCGCAGCTGCTGCGGCTCCTTTTGTAGCTTTTGCCTGCTGCTGCTGCGGTTGGTGCAGCTTGTGGTTGCTACTGCTCGCAGCCACCGCAAGCTGCTACTACGAGCTGCTTCCTTTTTCTTCAGTACAGACCGATGACCAGACACGGCTGCTGCTGGCACCCTGTGCTGTTGTTGTAGTGGCTGTTGCCCGTAGCTGATCCCGCAATAGGTGCTTCCCGCTGATGTTGCTGCTACGGACGCAGTTTCTTGTAGCTGCTACCTTTGTCTCCGCTGCCTCCACCGCTCCGCTGTAACGTAGTCGTGGTGTGTCCCTCCAGGATCTGCTCCTGATACTATGGGTGCCTGTCGCTGTTCCCACTCACTACTGCTGCATTTCTGCTGCACAACACAACGAGCTGTGGCTTGTTTGCTCTGAAACCATGAGAAGATTCTAGGAAGCTTCCTAGCACGCTTGCCACTGACTGGGCGTTAGCGCTCAGTCAGCTCGCAGCATCAACACAGGTCGGACGCGAAACGGCAAGGGTTTGGCTAGATGACACAGACAGTGTCAAATGTGCTTCCATAAACAAAACACATACAAAGAGAAATGACAAGTGAGCAACAATCAGCCTAAATAGTTGTTGGCTGCCTAGAGTCGCTAGGGGCGACAGTATTTTTGGACGTGCTCAAACTGGCCTTAAACCACAGTTTTGGTCGTAACTCACTGCTCAAGAGTCAAAATCACCCGCTGTCTGCACCAGAATGTGCAAACCAATGAGCTCTACACAACGGATCCACGCAAGGTGGGTTTGCATCATCGAGACACAAGTATCAAGCAAAACAAGGAAATCGACCAAAATGGCCTTTCCACCGAGAAAACTCTAGAGCACCGAGAACTGCATCAAGAGCACCCATAAATGTACGAGTGCAGTACCGAGACATCAGCATGTGCTTTCCACAAACGGAAGAACACACAAAGTTGCAGGTCTCCTCATCGCACCGGTACAGGCTACCGGGTGCGTGGGTCTCGACCACCAAGAAAACTCCAGCAATGGAAGACCAGCCAGTCAAGCTGTAGAGACGCATTATCTGCATCACACCTATCATGTCATAGCTGGTGGATAAGTCCCTGGACAATCCGGAGTCCCGTCGGGTCGTCACGATCTCCAATGCGGTCGTCGCTTACCATCAGCTCCGGGTGCACCCATAACTGACACGGCGGTGGCTCGTGACGGGTGGAAGCCACACACACCAAGGAGGAAAGAACCATGGTGCACATTGTGTATTTAGGGGTGTGCGTTAGGGGGGGAGGGGAAGGGGAAGAAAAAGCGGGAGAGTAGAAAACGTGCGAGAGGTCGAGGCCGTCGAGCGGCCAGCAAGACGCACGAAGCACAGGGCAGAAGGGGAGAACCGGGGGGCAAAACATGGGACAAAAGAGAGATGTAATCAAGCACGTACAACAGAGAGGCAATACAGGGACGGCAACCACAAGAGAAGAGAGAGATGACGACGATGGCGTGAGGGAAGGGGGCAGAGACAACAGAAGGAGAAGGGAAGGAGAGCGGAGGAGAGGAAAGCGAGGAAAAGAGAGGGGGAGCAATACACGTGAAGGACGGAGAGAATAGAGGAGGAGAGAGAGAGAGGAGGGGGTGTGAGAGGACGAAGAAGCGAGGGTAAGGGGAGGAGAGAGAGTGAGAGAGAGAGAGAGAGAGAGAGAGAGAGAGAGAGAGAGAGAGGAGGGGGTGTGAGAGGACGAAGAAGCGAGGGTAAGGGGAGGAGAGAGAGTGAGAGAGAGAGAGAGAGAGAGAGAGAGAGAGAGAGAGAAAGAGGAGGAGAATGCGGGAAAATGTGAGGGAGAGAGAGCAGGAGAGGGAGAAAGACATAGGCAGAGAGGGAAAAAGGGAGGGAGAGGGAGGGGGAAACAAAGAAAGGGAGAGAAGGGGAGAGGGGGGAGAGAGAGAAAAGAGAGAGGGACGAGGAAGAGGAGTGGAGGGATGGAGAGGAAGGAAGAAAGGAATGGAGAGAGGAGGAAGCAGGGTCCAGAGCAAAGGGAAAGGAAGGATGGGGACAGGAGGGGAGGCCCCACAGGAGGGGAGGAGATGACGGCGAGGGCACGCGCAGCGTAGAGGAGACTAGGGAGAGAGAGAGGAAAGGAAAGGAAAAGAGGGAGAGAGGGGGGAAGGGCATAGAAACAAGGATGGAGGGGAGGGAAAGGAGCAAAGGAGGGAGAAGAGGAGAGAGAGAAGGGGAAAGGAAAGTTGCGAGAAGGAGCGGAGAGGGATAGGACAGGGATGGAGCCGGAAGAAGCCAAGGGGAGGAGAGGGGGAGGGGCCGGCAGCGGCGAACGACCAAGGGCGCGGAGCACAGAGGGAGGGGATGGGGACCAACGCAACAAGGGGAGGGTACCCAAAAGCCGGATGGGACGAGTGGGAAGAGAGATGTGGAGCAGTACCACGAGGCAGCAGAGGGGCAACAAACAGGAGGGGGCCAAGAGCAAGGGGAGAGCCCAACGGTGCAACAGACCGGGGCCGGACGCCGAGCCAGAGCCTATGGAGCCGATGGGACAATGATGGGGAAGATGGAGGCAGAGGAGCAGAAGGGGTGGAGGATAAGGGAGCCAATGCGCGAGAAGAGAGAGAGAGAGGAGGAAGAGAGGGTGGACACAAGGTTGAAGGCCGAGGGAGGGAGAAATGGAGGGAGAGGGGAGTAAGGGAGAGAAGAGAGAGGCAAGAGCAAGAGAACGGTGAGAAAGGAAGAGCAAAGAGGTAGGAGGGGGATGGGGGAGAGAGGGAGGAGGGGGAGAGGGTAGAGAGAGGGAGAGAGAGGGATAGCAAGAGAGAAGGGAAGGAGAAAGAGAAACATAGGGAGGGAGGGACAAAGGAAGAGGAAAAACGGTGAGGGGGAAAAGGGAGAGGGAAAGGGAGATAAAGTGAGAGAGGAAGAGGGAGCAAGGGAGGGTAGAAGAGAGAAAGGAGGGAGAGGAGGACAAGGGAGAGAGAGAGAGAGAGAGAGAGAGAGAGAAAGAGAGAGAGAGAGAGAGAGAGAGAGAGAGGGAGAGAGAGA
>SZWC01005125.1:39000-52101 GCA_023375785.1 Penium margaritaceum
GAGATCACGGAGAGCAGAAAGAGCAAGGAGGCAAAGCAAAGAGGGGGGGGAAGAGATAGAGAGATATTGAGAGAGATAGAGAGAGAGAGGGAGGGAGGGAGAGAGAGAGGGCGGAGAGAGAAGAACAACAAGCAAAGAAAGAAGAGAAGAAAGAGGAGAGGGAGAGGAGAGATAAGAGAGTAGGGAGAAGGAGAGCACAAGGCAAAGAAGGGGGGCAGGTAGCAAAGAGAGCATGTAGAGAGGGAGAGCAGAGAGCAGAGAGAGAGCATAGAGAGAAGAGAGGGAAGTGAGCAGAGAAAGGGGAGAGGGAAAACAGCAAGGCAAGGAGGGAGCAAAGAGGGAGATCAGAGGGGAGGGGAGAGGGAAGAGAGGGAAGGGAGAGAAGAGAGAGAAGATCGGAGAGAAAAGCGAAATAGAGAGGGAGAGAGAGAGAGAGAGAGAGATGGAGAGAGAGAAAAGGGTAGAGAGAGAAGAGGAATGGAGCAGGAAAGAAAAGAGAGAGAGAGAGAGAGAGAGAGAGAGAGAGAGGGATAAAGAGACAGAGAAAGAGGAAGCAGACAAGGCAGAGAGAGGGAGGAGGAGAGGGAAGGCAGAGGTGAGCGGAGAGAGAAGAGGGGGAAAAGAGAGAGGAGAGACGAGAGTAGAGGGAGGGGGGAGAGAGAGAGACAGAAGAGAGCAAGGGGAGTACAGGGAGCGAAAAGAAGGTGGGGGGGATAGGAGCAGAGAGAGGGAGAGAGGGATGAGATAGCATATAAGGGGGAGAGAGGGCAGACAGAGTGAGGGAGAGTAGAGAGTAGAGAGAAGAGGGAGAAGAGTCGGGAAGAGGGGAGAGGGAGAAAAGAAGTAAGAGAGAGAACTCCAAAGGGCGCGGAGATGGAGAAGAGAGCAGAGAGAGGAGAGAGAGAGGAGAACGGGGAGAGAAAGAGAGAAGAGAGAGAATTTAGAGGAGAGCGAGCAAAGAGATGAGAGACTTAGAGAGGGGGGGAAAGAGCGGGGAGAGCGGAGAGAGAGAGAGAGACAGAGAGAGAGAGAGAGAGAGAGAGAGAGAGAGAGAGTGAAGAGCAAAGGGATTAGAGAGAGAGGAGAGCGAGGAGAGAGGGGAGAGAGAAAAGAGAAGGGAGAGAGAGGGAGAGAAGAGATGTGAGAGAGAAGAGGGAGGTGGAGAGAAAGAGAGGGAGAAGAAAAAAGGAAAGGCCAGGATGAGACCCAGAAAAAGGGGGGGGGGTCCTAGTTAGCTCTGAGGGCAAGGCCAAGAGGCCAAAAGCCTGAGGGCAGACAGTCCCGAGCTCAGAGAGCCGAGCAAGAAAGAACAAGCAGAGGGGGGAAAGGGGAGGGTTTCAGCCAGGGGCCACATGCAGCAAGAGGGGCCGGGGCCCAGAGTTCACAGGCGAGAGGCCTGAGTCCCGAGCCTAGGAGCCTAGGGCCTAGGTGCTTACAGGTAGAACCTAGAGCCTAGGAGCCTAGAGCCAAGAGCCTAGGGGCAGAGCCAAGCGCCAGGAGGGCCTACATCCCGAGGCCAAGGACGCAAAGGGGGCAGCCGAGGGACGAAAGCCGAGCGGAAAGCCAGCAGCGCAGACGACGAAGAAGAGCAAGGGACAAGCCGTGCCCAAGCCTGCACTAGAGAAGGAGCGAGGAACAAAACGAACCTGCAAAACACAAGGTGACAACCGATAGTGAGCAGAGAGGAAGAGAAAAGAAAGGAATAGAGAAAAGGGGAAAAAATGACAATGCGGGTAAATAAAGGAGGAGGAAACCAAGCAAAGCAAGATTTTACAGAGCGAGGGGGAGTAGAGGGGGAGGAGGAACAATGAGGTGGCCCCAACAGAGGCAGACCTGAGGGTAGGAGGGGACAGACGGTGAAGACAAGGCGAGACCGGCCTGGCGACGGAAGAGGCTTGCGAGGACGAACGGCGCCCGCGACGACAGCGACAGGGCCGAGCGGTAGCAACGGAGGCGAGGATGGGGGCAGCGGCAGAAACGCCGATAGCCAACGGTGGGAGACACGACAGCGGATGCGGAGGCGGACAGCGGATTCACAAGCTGGAGGAGCGGGGTCCACAGGCCAGGTTAATGGCTTGAGACCCTCGCTTGCGCCATTGTGTTAAAGTTGGATACTTAAACACGATGGCGCAAGAAAGGGTAGGCAGTGCCAATAGAATGCTAGAACAAAGCAGTGTAGCTCTAGCCAGATCACACAACACATCCCGAAGGCTATTCTTCACTAAAAGGAGAACTACCCAAAACATGAGGCTTAGAGAAAGGCCCTCAAAGCATATTCGCAAAGTGCAATGCAAGGGAATTCCTCATGAGAACCCATAACGTCTAAAAGTATTATTTTTTAAAGATTCCGCATAATGAGAATTGAAACCAAGTATATGGAGGCACACGTCATCGTGAACAATCCTTAGGAATTCAATAAATGATGTATCTAGAAAGGTCATTCCTGAATAATTTTAACACAATTAGAAACGGATACGAGTTCCATTAATAATGGAAAACCTAATACATTCAGTTAGTCAAACATCTTGTTAGTACATATCCTACTTCATTTGTGGGATAACACAAATTCAAGTTCTTAAAACGGCCAGAAGCAATGAAATTGCTTCTACACTGGCAACCTAGATGGCGATGGGTGACAAAAACAGTGGGGCTTGCTTTCTAAATATAAGTATATTGAAAGGGGTGCATGAATAGGTTGCGATGCAAGCTTAAACATTAGTTTGGTAAAAATGATAGTGCAAGAGGGTGGTGAAGTAAAGCTTAAGTTGCATTCAACACTCGAATAAACAAGCTTAGCAGAAACGATATAAAGTTTTGAAGTGCGCGTATTAATTTGAGAAGAAACATGTAGCATTTAAGGAGAAAAACACGGCTTTGAAAGAAAATTTGACACCAATATCTGAAGGTGTACCGATCAATTACTAATTTTTCTTCAAATGTTTGTTTAAAAAAATCAAGCTACATCACGTTCTGGAACAACAATTGTACATGGTGTTCAAGGAGAGTGCGCACCAGGTCTTGGGCAGGGCCATGGCCATGTCAATGTTCTTTGGTGTGGAATTTGAAAATGTGATAATGTTTTTTTCCATTTTCCTCAAAGGATGTGAGGTGGGAGAATTCAGTTGCAAGGAATGATTACAGTTTGGAATTCATGTTGTTTCTATTAGTTAACATGTTAAAACGTTTTTTTGGACTCTCTTCTAATTGAAGGTTGCTACATTCTTCTTCGTTGCTAATGCCCACTAAGCCTTGTGTGTGAAGATGTAAATAATTTTTCAACTATCTTAGATGTAGCCGCTTTATCCAGTGTTCAGATATCATTATTACTTTTATTGTTTTAATTAGCCTTGCAGCCAAGCCAAGGGCTTGCAGCATGGGCTTGCGAGTCTAAGACCCTCTTTTATCTTGCGTGCCAGGTTTGTCGTTGTTGTCTCAGCTTGATCTTGTCAAGGTAGGGAGAAATCTACACTTATTTTTGTTTAATCGCTTCACGCTAGTTCGCAGTTGACCTTGCTCCCCATCATCACGGCCATCAAAGATGGTTTCATGTAGGCAGGTACATTTTTGTGAAATTCTTAACGTAAAGCCCTTGTGCAAAAGTCTGTAAGAATTGCCAAAATTTTATGTGCTCTTTGTTTTGTTTTCCGGTGTGACAAACGTCACTTAGTGACAATTGAACAGTGTACGGCATCCTCTCTTGCTCGTTCACAAAATGGGCACCAAACCACTAGCACTGATGGAGAATGAACATCAAAGCTACTAAGGTGGTGATTGAAGATCATGGTGCAAGACGTGGTCAACACAAAGGACATCTTGTGGATGAAAGATAACAAATAGTCAATGATTGTTGTGTGGACTCTCTTCAATGATGTGCATGGTCCACCCAATGTCCAAATGCTTGTGTCCATTTCAAAGGAACCTTTGTAACCGAAGATGATATAATCACATCTATGTCAATGCACCATTGTTAGAACCACAATGGAAATTGGAAATGATTTTAAAGCTTTGAAGTGCAAAAGAAATTGGCTAATGCAATCGTAGTTATACCAAGAACTATGCTTATGGTGGAGAACACCAACACCACTCTTGCCTGCGATATTGCCAACGTCACCATTTCTTAGAAGGAGCACATTCTACATTGCATTTGGATAACTTCAATCATGAGACATCTTCTCAAGAATCAATTTTGCCTTGTTTCATAGGCCTTCTTGTATCAAAGTTGTTTTGCTGTTATGCCCGGTCGTGTCATGTTAGCTCGCCTAATCAAGAACCCAATAGTGGCTTTGTGGAAGAGGCTTTTGCTGATGTTCAAGGAAGTGTAGTCTGAAATTTCCTTCACGTGCTATGGCTGCCAAGCTGACTCCAACCATAAGAACATGGGGATGACACCACATTAGATTACAATTTTTTAGCCTTAGTTCTTTGGGCTTGGGTTCACAACTTCCTCTCATCATGGCACTACTTAAAAATGTTATTCTCTTCACCTTTGTAAGGGAAGAATTAGGGACTTCTCTACAACTGTACAACATGAAAATTGAAAACGACAACGCAAACAACATCTTTGTGGAAAACATCTCGTTCTTGTAGAAGTAAAACTGAAAAGACAAGGGACATATCAGTTTTAATGGTCATGTCCACAATCACGATCTCAAATACCTAATCTACATTCACGCAACGGAAGAGCACTTTGAGACCTTGCCGCTCATCAGTATCGTTTTGAGCCGCTCAACCAAGCATAACATAGGTCCACTAACTTTGCATATGAATTGTGGAATTGAGTGAATTTCCCTCCATATGGACACTTCTAGCACAAGTAAACACGTGGACCATATAAAAAATGTGCTTGATAACTGGTTAGAAGCCTAGAAACTCAACTTCATTCCCAACCATCAGATTTTGCAGCTTCTTAGCCTCGAGATTGCCATTTTGAAACCTTTTATGGGCTTCAAAGAGTACCCCACCATCTCTCTAGTGTTTTAGCTTTTTAGCCACATTTTCTAGAGACTTCACTAGTGGTGTGTGAAGGCAAAACATGCTGAAAAGAAGCAAGCTAGAGGAAAGTAACCACCAAGAAGCCGTTTTGGTGCTACACCTTGGGTTCAATGCTATTTTGGACATGGTTTGTGCGTGCTCGTACCATTTTCACTCAGTAACTCTTCCCTCAATGACTCTCTTTGTTTGAGGCCATGATGAAATCTAGTGGTGCTCAATCTATTACCACACGCCACAAATAGCTATAGTAATAGACTAAAAAGTGCATTTGCGCCAATGCCCAAAAGAAGGTTTCCATGGGGGAAACAACCTGGGTAAATCCCAGGATGAGAAACCCAAGTAGGTGCGTGTGCCTCTATAGTCAAAAGAGGGGGGATTGAGAACGAGAAAAAACACAAAGTCTGAGAGGCATTGGAACGTCGTATGGTATTCCATGTTTTCCTTGTCCACACTTCACATGCTGGCAATTGTTGCGACCAACAAACCATCAAAATGGATGTTCATCCTTGGGGGAAAGGTGGTGACCAACCTCTCTCACTCCCTCTCCTAGCTGAAAGGCTAGGAATTGACTTGTTCAAGAAGCTCAATAATTCACCGAGCCCTTGGTGATTTCCAAGTTGACCCATCTGGTGTAGTTTCCAAAGGGGTGGAGGAGGTGGAGACCCATGAGAGGCCATGTTGGAGAGCTACTAAAAAGGTTGCAAAGGTGATGGTGGGCTGGTGCTCTCTGATCATGGAGCACATGTACCACGGGGGACAAGTGGATGGAGAGGAAGGCTCAGATGATGTTGGATCCAAGGTCGCTTTAGAGGCATATGAGGAAGAGGCAGAGGATGCATATGGAGGGGCAGATGATAATGATGAGGATGAGGGTACCCACAATTGTTTGCATTTATCTTGATTTCCACATTTTAATAAAGATGCAATGACCATTCATTTCTATGCTCTTTCAATGGTGTTAGGGCGCATGTGGTGCTTACTTATATTCATTGTTCGATAAAAGTACAAATTGAAAAATGTATAATGAAGTGCTAAGGTGGGCAGGACTTGAGGATTGCAAACTGAATGAAATATTGCACTAAATTGCTTCCTTCTCTTCGTGGTTTTTGGAATGTTTCTTAGAATTTATATGTAAAGTGTATAGTTTTGTACAACTTAAGGTGTGAAGTCAGTAATGCCTTGTAGGTAGTTTTGAAAAATGCGCCGTATAGGCTCCAACACTCTACATGTTAAATGTCGTATGTACAAAAGGTAATGATGAATTTGATGTGAGAAAATGCACACTTACAACATTATTGGAGCATGTAACACTTTGACCATGATTTTTTTTAGAATGCTAGTAAGACCTAAAATAAATGCGACACAAACGTTCCACAAAAGTTAAAAAAACCTACGATCAAACGTACGTGAACTCCTTATCCTTCGTAAAACTGAATCACAAGTCCACCTGTTTAAGTGCTCAGATTTTGGCTCACGAGCCTGAGCCTGTGCTTTGGCCCAGCTGGAAAGCCATGCCTTCTTGTCAATTGTGCGAGTAGCAACTCATGAATAGGATTACCATATTCAAAGACACATGCTCACGATCACTAAAAGTGGTTTCTTCAACCTCGCATGGGTTCTCCCTCTTCAACTTCATTGAAGAGCTTTATCTGAAAGCAACATTCAAGTGTAACACTTCACAAGAAATTACATCCTTGCAGGAGCAAAAGAAAGGTCACTTTCATCATCATCGTTTTCTAGGAATCAAGTATTTATTAAAAAGTTCAAATTGACACAAATGGGAAACAATTCATCTTAATCATCTCAGGTTTCAACAATTATTTTTGTTCTTCATTCAATTTCAGGTTCTTCAAATGTAAATCAGACTACAACCATATTCAGATTCATAAAGAGAAGATTGTTTTACAACTTTCTTCAGAACTAGATCGAGATTATTAACTCATGGAAATTCTCATATGGAAAGTAAGAGTTGGGCAAGAGAATATTCTCTTGAAGTATTTTTAGTTTTTTCCTCCTTTCATTGCAAGTAAATCACTTCTAATTCAACTATATCTTACACTGACGTTTCTCAATACAAATCAATAGAAGAATTTTTGCACGATAAAAATTCAACACAAAAACAATGAATTCATTGTCTCAATCTTGGTGAAGGATCTTCCACATGCTTGAATGCATTTGTCACCTGCACTAAGAATTTTTATCAGCAAGTAAAGGTTTTTTTACGACTGTAACCCAAGTCTGAAATTCAACAAGGATTAACGTTGAATAATCTAAGTGGATGAAATACGCGAGTTGTAGCCCAAGTTTTGTTTTGAAAACACTTGGGTTACTAGAGAAATGAATTGTTTCCATTAAAATCAAGGTACACCTATGTAGTGTCATTAATCATGTCTGAAACAATGTTACATGACATGAACTCATGAAGATCCATCTTGTTACAGCGGGAGATATTGCCTTCCAATTTTGAAATAGTTGATCTCACTTTTAAAACCATACAGTGTTTATGATTCATTTTTTTGTTATGTTAGTCATCAAAATCTTTAGATTTCCCAAAAGGAAAATGACAAAGAAAATTATGAGCAAAAGAGAGTCACCAAATTTTCACAACGTCCATGCTTGCTCAACAGCCATAAGCTTACATAGATGAATGCAAACAATGTCTCAATGATTCTTTGCATAATAATAAAAAATGATAGATAACGTGTCGAAAGTCACATATTCAAAGCTTAGAATTGAACAAGAGAAATTCCAGGAAGACATGAATGTAACACAGGAAAAAAAGAGTTGGGTGATTCACGCTGAAATTTTTGAAAACGTCTTCATTTTTTAACATTGATGAAGGAGTACACATTCATTCGGTTAAAGTCCTTTTTATCCATAAAGATCGCTTAAGCAGAGTTTATTGAGTTAATTCTTGTCAAATAAAAAACTTTGTAACTTGAATGTTATGTCTTATTAAACACTACGTCTTTGGAAGAACCAAGAGACAAAGACATAGACAAGGCATTCCCATAGAACATTGGGAACACATAGCCTCTTTCTCCACCATGCACATTTTAAGATTCAATTTACATCCGTGAAGTAATAAGAAATTAACCCTGTTTATTAGGATAACATAAATTCATGCTACACATGAACCAAAAATTCGATGAAATTACATTTCTAAACAAAATCCTTTCCATGGATCTCTTTCCACCACTTCTGAATCCAAGTTTACCATCACATTGCCATTTGATGAGTTGGTGTTAAATACTTTGAGCCAATTTTACATAAATCCAACATGAAATTCATGATTCACATTTTTATCATGTTTAACATGATGGAATGGTGGGAACAAGAACTAAATAGAAAAACCGGGAACATTTTACAAGTAGATGCGTGCTATCTTAATGTGATTGACCCACATGCATGATCATAGTGGACAATTGTTATTATGATTTTTACAATCCCATCAATTTGGGTCATATCTTGCATGGGCAATATTATGAAATTCCTTCTAACACAAAATCCTCAAGGAACTGCAAAGGAGATTATAAATTCTTTCAAAACACAAAATGAATTGATGTGTTGATTGATGCTAGGAATCACAAATGAGCACTCATCACTGTACACCATTCTTTGGGCAAATCGTCATTAGAAGATGGTTTGCTCAAAGAGTAGGAGTGTTATTATGTGCCGCCATGTGCATCAATGTCAATGATGTCATCATGGAGTACAAGAATGTGTTCTCCAAACAACGTCCATCAGTAAAAATGATGGTTGGCAAGCAGTGAGTGCAACATCACAATGTACAACTAAGCTCCTAGCACTTCTAGTTTCCGTGCTAAGTGATGGCCGCTTTGGGAAGAGTAGACCCTATGAGACTTCGAAAATTACATAAAGAAGGAAGGAAAACAAGGCCACATGCCATGTGCGTTGGCACATGGCATGTGGCAATAGTAAGCATGAAAAGAGTAGAATTCTTGAAGGAGGAGGACGTGGACGAGGACGTAGAGGAGGGCGACAAGTAGGAGGGGGGTGAGGACGCGTGGGAGGAGGAGGAAACAGAGGTTGAGGAGGAGGGGTATCAGGAAAAGTAGAAGGAGAGCGTGGCAAAGGACATTGAGGAGAAAGGAAAGTGGATGAAAAGGAGGAGGAAGGAAAGGAGGACGAGGAGGAGGAGGAGAGGGAGGTGGAGAAGTAGAAAGAGAAAGGTGACAAGGAGGAGAAGGGGAAGAAGGGCAGGAAGAGTATTGAGGGGAGGCATTGGAAGGAGCAAGGGGATGCGAAGGAGGAGGGCGAGGTAGTCATGGTGGTTTAGGAAGAGGAGAAGAGGGAGGAGAGGGTGGAGATTTAAAATAAGGATGATGAGAAGGAGGATAAGGATGCGGTGTTGGAAAGGGAGGAGGGGGATCAAGAGGGAAACGAGGGGTAGGAGGTGGAGGAGGAGAAGGGAACGGGGTAGGAGGAGGAAGATACATGGGATAAAGATGCATTGAAGTAGGGAAGAAGGTCGGATATGGCAGAAGACACAAAGAGAGGGTGCATGAAAGGAACACATGAATCTATAAGAGAACGAAATTGATAGCACATTAACAACAAAATAATGAGGGGCCAGGAAGATAGCTATGTTTTATGCACATCAATAAATAAAACACATGAATCATACAAAAAAAAGAAAAATGCATTGTGGACGAAGACAGGCTATGAGGAAGAGGGAGAGGTAGTGGAGAGAAAGATGGGTGTGTTTGGAGAGGAAAAAAAGAAGCAAGAGGAAAATCATCATGTGCCATGGAACGTTTTTGTAGTAAATCTTAAAATAGGCCAACCGGATGCACTAAAAAAGGGGCATGACATTCAATTACAAGTAAAACAAGACTCCCAAAGTGGCGGCGACTACGCACCCAACTGAACCAAATTGCAAACAATGATGTAAAAGATGAATGTAACTAGGGTGCTCATTGAAACGATGATAGGAATGCCATGGCAATGGAAACAGTACCAGAAATACCGATTTCAACTGCAGTTGTAACATGAACACTCACACCAATGGTATAAAAAAACAACAAGGGTGACAAGGATAATGTCTTTAAAGTTGATGGCAACAGTAGTTAAGGAGACTATGGAGGGGAAGCATTTGCCAAGATGAAAAGATAGAGAAAATCAGGGAGAGACAAAGAGAAAGAAAGAGTGATAGAGACAGAGATAGAGAGAGAGAGAGATAGAGAGAGAGAGAGAGAGAGAGAGAGAGAGAGAGAGAGAGAGAGAGAGAGAGAGAGAGAGAGAGAGAGAGAGAAAAAGAGAGAGAGAGAGAGAGAGAGAGAGAGAGAGAGAGAGAGAGAAAGGGACAGAAAAAAAGAGAGATGGAGAGGGAGAAATATGGAGAGAGGGGAAAAAGGAGAGAGGAAGAAGGATATGGAGAGAGAATAAAAAATAGTGAGAGAGGATGGCAAGCATCAACGAGGATGGTGATTAATATAGCGATGGTGCAACAATGATATTGATGGTCATTGAAACAAGAACTGCAATAGCAATGGTTATTTAGATTGCATTAGAAATTTGGAGTGTGACTGCAATTTAAATGGTGACTAGGGCATTGATTACGATATGGATCTTGATGTGATGGAGAAAGTGACGGAAAAGCAAGCAGAACTGCATTTGACTAAGGAACAACAATACGTCCATATACAACTATAACCAGGATTACAACTTCAATGAGGAACGAGGTTGAAAGAAAGAAAGCGAAAGACAAAGGGGGAGAGAGAGATAGAGAGTGAGAGAGAGAGAGAGAGAGAGAGAGAGAGAGAGAGAGAGAGAGATAGAGAGAGAGAGAGAGAGAGAGAGAGAGAGAGAGAGAGAGAGAGAGAGAGAGAGAGAGAGAGAGAGAGAGAGAGAGAGAGAGAGAGAGAGAGAGAGAGAGAGAGAGAGAGAGAGAGAGAGAGAGAGAGAGAGAGAGAGAGAGAGAGAGAGAGAGAGAGAGAGAGAGAGAGAGAGAGAGAGAGAGAGAGAGAGAGAGAGAGAGAGAGAGAGAGAGAGAGAGAGAGAGAGAGAGAGAGAGAGAGAGAGAGAGAGAGAGAGAGAGAGAGAGAGAGAGAGAGAGAGAGAGAGAGAGAGAGAGAGAGAGAGAGAGAGAGAGAGAGAGAGAGAGAGAGAGAGAGAGAGAGAGAGAGAGAGAGAGAGAGAGAGAGAGAGAGAGAGAGAGAGAGAGAGAGAGAGAGAGAGAGAGAGAGAGAGAGAGAAAGAGATGGAGAGAGAGAAAGACAAGGGCAACTGCAAAGAGAGAGGAAGTGGGGGTGGGCAAGAGGAAACAAGGGGGAAGCCAAAGCAGTGGTGGGGGATGTGAAGAGAGGGGCAGTAGCAGGAGGTTAAGGAGGGGTAGAAGGGTGCGTGGATGTGCAAACATCGGGAGTAATGAGAAAAGAAAGAAGGTAGATTTTTCAAAGGTAAAGTATATCGTAACACAAAGAAATTTTTTAGTCACAGACTAAAAAGAGCTTTATGTTGGACATGTATCTTGAGTGGGTTATACACCCCTACTCGTAGTGGACAACAAAAGAGTATACATTAATCAGAATAGAAATGGAATAGGGATGAATGTTGAACATAAAAAAACATCTTTGAATGGAAATCTTGATTTTCTTTTGTTGGAAAGTGTGTAAAAGAGCAATCCGGTAGATTAAATGGATTGGTGTGTTCCAAATTATCTTAGTTATAATAAGAAGAAGTCACTTAACGTTTTGTTGGGTTGTATTCATAGGTAGAGGCCTATTTTAGGTTTTGGGAATAGAAAATGTTACACTTGGAAACGTTTTCTGTGGAGGAAGTTCACCCTTGCCATGTTAACCTAAATGATCCAACATTCGCATACATGTATCATGGAATGCTTTCTTAAAAAGATAGTTTTTCACAATGACGTTGTTTATTCATCACAAAGTCCTAAATGTGCATGAATGAAGAAAAAATGGTTTGGAGTAGATATAACCATTGAATGGTACGTTTTCACCTTTCCCTTTTATATCAATATAAGAGTAAGGCCAAACCTTATGAACATTTCCATTTACCCCTTGAATCACTTTTCCCATATGTTCACATGACCCATGTTCAAGTGGTAGATTTCCATGTTCTATATGGCGTCTTATGTAACAAATGCTTTTTTTTATCCTCCTTTTGTGTAGTACTTGCTTGCCAGACTTTCATCTTACTGAAAACGTCAATATTTCATTACACACTACTCTGTATACATGTATTTATATGTAAAAGAGGAGATCACCGGAGAAAATGATGTGCATACAAGAAGAGGATGAGGCTTGGACCAATCAAAATTTGTAGATAAGTTAGTTACTACATTGTATACAACTTTCATGTGTCACTTAATGCCAACTAGCCTACATGTTTTCCCACCACTTTGAGTTTTGTGGAGGTTCAATGGTTTTTGAAGCAATGAAAAGAGACCCTTGAAAAATACATTAAATGTATACAATGAAAAGGTACATCATATACCTTTTCAAGATTGAAAACATCCCACCAATATTACTCTAGAAAAACTAAATTCCAATTAAGGACATTTGGGAGGATGGGTGGGAGCAAAACACATTCCTTGTAAGAGGAAATTTAAAAGAGTTTATGTTAGCTTGTTATTTGATTTCCACTACGCACAAACCGACAAAGAAGCTTCATATACATTTTTTTTTGTGAAGGGCTGGGTGTGTGGAAGGGATCAAGGATACACTAAACAATGATGAGGGAAGCCTTCCACAGATTTTAGAAGTGTTTGTTAGTCAACAGTTTCATAATAAAAACAAGAAAAAAACCATCACATACGCTTTCTATATGTTTATGATTCAAACAGATGGGAGGATTAGATCCCAGATGCAACAAAAAGTAAAAACATATCCCCCTTAAAACATAGTTTATGGTTTAGGTGCATTGAATAGTGCATTTGGGAACATTTAGAAATGAAAAAAATGATTATGAATATGATTTGGTTTGTTGATCAATTGTTTTCTACATAATCTTTGTATTATACGCCATTTACACCACAAAAAACACAAAACGCTCCTTGTATACCATAACCAATTTCAAGGGGGGGGGGGGCAAATGTGTAAAGTATATCTTGTTGAAGAAGACTAC
>SZWC01005125.1:52109-69609 GCA_023375785.1 Penium margaritaceum
TTTATGGTTTAGGTGCATTGAATAGTGCATTTGGGAACATTTAGAAATGAAAAAAATGATTATGAATATGATTTGGTTTGTTGATCAATTGTTTTCTACATAATCTTTGTATTATACGCCATTTACACCACAAAAAACACAAAACGCTCCTTGTATACCATAACCAATTTCAAGGGGGGGGGGGGCAAATGTGTAAAGTATATCTTGTTGAAGAAGACTACTGAATGCGCATAAGTTTATATGAAAGCGATGTCCACAATTCAAATTCCCTCACACTCTAATGGTTGAATTTCATCTTGGTAAGGGTTAAAAATAGTTCACAGTTTACAAGGTACCTGCCCTCTAAAAAGGTTTTAGAAAGTTGTTTATGTTACTATAGATTGGGGGATATCAACAAAGTGTTCAATTGCTAGAATGCAAGAGTTACTTCAATGAAAAAAGTGGGTGTTTTTACTAGTCTATATTATCACTTGTAGACTAGCTACAATTCCACATATGCTTCCAGAATGCAAGTTTTCGTTTTATTTCAGAGGGGTGGTGTGTTGAGGGAGCATGCATTGAAGGTCAATAACATATGTATTTTTGTGTACATTTATAGATGTTCATAAAATTCATCTTCATGTAGAAAAACGCAACACAAAGTACAATTGAAGGGGAGGAAAACACGCTTGTGTTGTGCACAGTGCATGAATGGAAGTAGAATGATTAGTCAGGCTTTTTCGACAAAGTATACAGATATGAGTACTTCTATACCTCTCAATCACCCGTTGAAATACAATGAACTAGTTCCAAATCAGTCAAAAGCCTTCAAATTCACACAATCATCACAGCACATTAATTACTATGGTTTCTTCATTCTAAATCTTCATCATTCTAGATCACACCAAATTCATCTCTAAGGTTTCTTCATTCTAAACCACATTATTTCCAAATACTTATCAAACGCTCTAGGTCAAGATTTCTAATTGATTATGTGAATACAATTTTGCAAATACACATGAGACCTTCCAAGAAGTTTATGTTTACGTACATGAACAGATCACTCCCTATTAAAAGCACGTGAAAAACCATCCCTTGGTGTTCAAGCCTTTATTTTGTACACAAACATCCACCTATTTACTATATCGTCATAGGAGTAGAAAGGAAACTGCTTAGGTTTAGCGATCACTTAGAGTTATTTCGCTAAACAAACTTTATTTTATTGTTGAATCATGTCATAGACTGAATACGTTTTCTTAGAAAAATCCCACAAGTATAACGATGAACCTGGTATTTCTCCACTTAATGTATGAATTTAGGCATGCTAGAAAGGTGTATCCAAAAAGTAATGTAGGGGTGATAATCATCAAGAAAAGTAAGAGAAGAAAGAAAGTACAATCATGTAAACTAATTAAGATTAATACTTTTCGAAACCAACACTTACATAACTAAGAAATACTTTGGTAGACATACTGTTTTTGAAAATTAAAACCAGTCACAAAAGGATAAGTTATTGTGTCGATTTTATTTGCATGGGAATGAATAAAGGAAACTGAATGTGAGATCTTTGAGATTTTTATCAAACAAGTAATTATAAAATAAGGACAGGACTTTTTAAAGATATCACGCAAATGGTATTTTTATTTCTACATATTCTAAGATATATATTTATATCTGATAAAATAGAATGTGGGAGAGAAAGGAACACTTACGAAAGGATGAATGATAGTAGAACATTCCATTATTCATGTAAGCTTACACTTGTTTTCTTGGATGATAATAATAAATGTAAAGAATTTTTATTAAAAACAATTGTATAGATGAAGTTCATGATGAGTAACTCATTATAAAACTAACTAAAAAATTATATTCTTATACGTGAAGTAATTGTTTTGGAAAACTTTTATTGGAACAATGCCATATGTTGGAAGTTGTCTTTGGGTGATTTGCATGTAAATTAAGGAATCCTTAAGAATTTCGTGATAATTATATGGGTTTTGTCTTTTTTAGGTTTCAAATCAACCAATCGTAATCATTGAAAAGCCTTTTGGAATTTTCTGATGTAGATAAGAATGAAACATGTATGAATTTGCCACAAACAATCAATTACACTTCATGCAACCCACTATATCAACGTGTTGGGAAATATTCCATGCATTAAAAGACATGCTTCAAGATTTCTCATGTCAAATTCAAATACTTTGTATTGTTTTGACGTGTAATTTAAATTTTGAAATTGAAATCGTTTACTCTTGTGATTATCAAAACTAATGATCAAGGATTTCCTTCTAAAATATGCAATTGATTATGATGGAATGAGAAAGAAAACATCTTGTAAAACTTTGTTCACTTGTTTCATGTCTGAATTGTTCAATACTCATGAAATCCCGCAAGAATACAAAAACTAACCATGTGTTGTTTCATGTATCCGAACTCATGATGATTTTCTCATAAAATTTAGAACATGATATTTTGGTCGGAATATGGATGTATGTGGCATCGTCTACAAAATTTTCATCAATGGTTTTTTTTTAAATATCAAAACATGAAAATAACTCTCTTCCTTCCCGTCATCGATGAAAAGATGTTTGAAAAAATATGATAGAGATTCATGAGCGCTTTTGTTTCCTTAAAATGCTTCTCACTAAGGTTTGATGGTAGAAAAGTGGTGGGAAATGGGCTGGTTTTGTTGAACATGTTTTGGTTGAGTGTTGGAAGAGTAAACTAGTTGGGAAAGGACACAAAACCTATTTCTGGCAATGGTTTGATGATTCGCGCAAATAGAGAGGGTGATCATCCTATTAATTAAACATCCACATTTGAACTATATCAAGGGTAAAATGCAACAGTTTTTTCATGTGTTTAAGGCCCCAACAAAAGAGGCAATGACATGAATCTCTATTTAAATGAATATTTTGACAAATACAAACCTATTTTCCAACACAAGAACTGGTGGTCAAATGAAAAGCCTTCAAATTTTTCCTTTCATAATGGATAATTGAGAATAGAAAATTGATCTTTTTGGCGGTTGAAAACTCATTTCTTAGCACAACCAGTTTTCTATCATATGGAATGTGGCTTGGGTTAGTGTCAAGTCGAGGGGTGATGGACGGATCGTTTCAATTGATAACTTAGGAATTTTTCAAAGAACTAAGTTCTAATTCCTTTCCCTATTGAGTAGTTAACCGTACATGATTTTATTCAACATGGAAGACAAAAATGATACAATCTCATGTAAGGGCCGTGCAATAGAGAATCACATGAACCATGATAGCTATTTGAAGCTTATCCCACTAAAGACAAGGCTGTCATCAGAAATTATACATTGTCACTTTAGATCTCCATGAGGGTCACCTATCATGCTTCCCACTCAAGTGATTTAGATATTTGCACAATTGTTATTGGTTTTTATCACAATTTTACAGGTGAAGTGGAGTGCGGTAGAACCCATCTTTTTCTCAATGTTTGAGTCAATGCATCAATAAACACCTCTATCTGACCCACCTTTCCTTGTTTGATTGTTTGATGTCCACGTGTTATCTACAGGTTTCCATCCCTTGTTGTCTACGGATTCCTTGAAATGTCTTTGGCTTGCCCTTCTATTTTTCCTTATTTTAAAACTGAAACCTACTGTTTCTTTTTTTCCCTTGTGTAGACACAGTTTTGGATTGTGTGTGTATTGCACTTGATCGCGTAGTATGGTGTTTTTGGAGGCCACCTTGGTTAACCAGATGTGCTTTCTAGTTGTGTATGGAAGGGGTTTAGAATGTGGAAGAGCTTTTAGAAGGTATTTTGATGACATCACTCACGATTCAAATCTTGATGGAGAATATTTGGAGCATCTCTGTTTAGTGTTGTTTTGACTGAAAAAAACGTGATTTTCTGTTGCACAGTCCCTCAACGAACACGCTCTTGAGTTTTAAGTCGGATAGATACTCGTTGAACCGTGTGTTGCACCGGATACCATCCGCGAGAGTGTGGGTTGGCTGGGCTATTTCAGCCACTTCTGGAGATTGCAGTCTCGCAGAGCTTACTCTCCTGTTGTTATTTGGATTGGATTGTTTTATGTTCCCAGTTACCCCTTATCCAGCTACGGTGTCTCTCTTTTGTTCGATATTTTTTTTTCCTCCCCTCTCGGTGCCGTAGTTTTCCTCACTACAGGTGGACTGGCCCGTACTTGCCAACCTTGCCCACAGACACCTGTCAAACTTCGGCATGAGTTCCGGACAACTTGCCGATTTTGCTGCGGGAAATGAGATATATTCTAGCAGAAAGCTCGCTGGAGCAATGTCACCGCATGCTAAGCGCATGACTGGTCCATGTATGACGTCCTGACGATGGGCCACCTCTTACCTGCAACCTGCGCGATCAACAGATTTTTTCCCGCCTCGGAAGTTAGAAGTTAGAAGTCTAAAATAAAACGGGAAGAGGCTCGACGGTCCGATGTGGCAGGGGTCAGCGCTGACGTGTGCGTCGGTTCCAGGCTCGACGTCCGAACCTCAGAAAGGCTGACGTATGCTCCGAAAGTCACGGTGACTTCAAAAGTCAAATACGGACTCCGGACAGGATTTAACTTCCAGAAGTCACTTTTTTTACTGCAAATGACGAGCCGCTCTCAGATACCTTTGTCCGAAGTCACTTCGGAAGTCAGGCCTGGACAAGCGCGCGAAAGTCACTTACGGGAACGCTGCTCGACTTCCGAGTTTGACGTCAGAAGTCAACTTGCGTTCCTTTTCGGACTCGTCGAAACTCGACTTCTAACTTCCGAGGCGGGGAACAACCTACTACTCACTTCGAAGTAACGTCAGAAGCAACATGACAAGCAGGAGACTGCGCACGGCTGGAAAGTGACCGTAAACAAAATCTTCTCCTCCTGCCACGTAAACAAAGTTCAGGAGCTTGTTGGACACGTCGCGGATATTTAATCGCGACACGTTGTGGGGGACAAGTCCTATGTCCGCAAGTCAGTTGACGTACCACCTTAGATCGGCGGTTCGTGATAACTAAATTCCATACGGACGTGTCCAACGGCGATGCGAATCAGAAATTCTTTTTCATGAACGCATCGGAATCGAAAAGAAAGAACGAACAACTACAATTAGCGAAGCAACATAGTCCCGCTTCCTGAATCAACGGATGCAAAAGATCTTAAATTCTGCTCCTCTCAGGTCAACCGGACTTGGCCTTCGCATTACAGCGAGGCTTGTTTTCTTGTGAGAAGTCCTTTTGAACTTTCGGCAATGTCACGAGGTACCCCATTAAGGATGTTCAAAAACGCTATTCACCCCGTTCAAAAAACATTGAGTCTCAATTAGCCTCTTTTTTCGGTTTCTGATATCCGGAAGACTAGACTTCAACACATTGATCTCAGGAGGCCCCGCAGCAGGAGTGTCGCTTGAAAGGTAATTTTTTGGTGTTACGCCAAACAGAGCGTAGATAGTGAACAAGTAGAAGTTGCGAGGAAAAACACGATTTGGGATTTGGGACACTTCAGCATTTTATGATTAGCCATAAGTGTACTTCGATAACAAGTGTCAAAATGATCAAACATGTGTATATGTAAATGAAGAGTTTCGAATGAAGCATGGTTAGGGTCGTTGGGTTGGATGTCGAACGAAGCGTTCGTAGTCGCATCGTGAGTGGTCGGATTCGAGAAGGTCCGCCGAGGAATCGGGAGTCTTCGAGAATCAACTATGTGTTGGTGTGTATGGCTTCCACCCGTCATGCGCCACAGCTGTGGTAAATACGGGTGCATCCGGCGTCGATGGTGAGCATGAGCCGCGGTTTAGATCGTGACGACCCGATAGGACTCCACATCGTCAAGGGACTTATCCAATACCTACGTCATGACATGTGTGACATAGATGATGCGTCTCTACATCCTGACTCGCTGGTCTGCCGCTGTTAAAATTTTCTTGGTGGTCGAGACCCACGCACCCGGTAGCCTGTACCGGTGCGAGGAGGAGACCTGCAACTTTCTGTGTGCAACCTCTCGTGGAAAGCACACCCTAGCATCTCGATAATGCACTCATGGTGTTGCTCTTCGTGCAGTTCTGAGTGCTCTAAATTTTTCTCGGTGGACAGACCATTTTGGTCGATTTCCTTGTTTTGCTTGCTATTCGTGTCTGAATGATGCAAGCCCACCTTACGTGGGTTCGTTCTTACACCCGCGTAGTGAGTGCTTGAAAAAACTATGGATTAAGGCTAGTTTGTCTATGAACAAAGATACTGCTACCCCTAGCTACTCTAGGCGACCACCAACTATTAGCGTTGATTGTTGCTCAAATGTCATTTCTCTCTGCATGTGTTTTATTCATGGAAGCACATTTGACACCATTTGTGTCGTCTTGCTAAAGCCTTACCATTTCGCGTCCGACCTGTACTGACGCCACGAGGTGACAAAGCATTGACGCTCGATCAGTGGCAAGCGTGCTAGGAAGCTTCGTGGAATCTTCTCATGGTATCAAAGCAAACAAGCCATAACTTGTTCTGTTGTGTAGCAAAGACGCAGCAGTAGTGAGTGGTAGGAGCGGCAGCCACCCATAATAGCAGTAGCAGGTCTTGGAGGGACCCACCACGAGTACGTTGTAGTGCAGCTCTGAACGCAGCAGAGAAAAAGGCAATAGCTACAAGCAATTACGCCCACAACAAGTACAATGACAAGAAGCATCTTCTACGGGAGCATTAACGGGCAGAAGCCACTACAGCAAAAGCACCAGGTGGCAACAGCAGCTCTGTCTAATCACCACTCTCTACACAAAAAAAGGAAGCAGCTCCCAGCAGGAGCTTGCGATGGTTGCAAGCAATAGCAGTGGTGAGCAGCACAAATCTTAGTTTTAGCAAGCAGAAGTTGCAGAAGCAGCTGCAACCGCAACATCGAGCAAAAGTCACACCAATAGGGGAAAAGACAGGTGCCTACAACAACGGCGGTAGGCAACAACTGCAACACCAGCACTAGCAACTATAAGAGTAACGAGCAGTTGCAAAAGCATTTCCAACAGTAGAAACAACAAGTAGCTGCCAGAATAACAAGGAGGAATCGCAAGTAGCAAGTATAACGATAGAAAAGGTAACACTAGCTGTAGCAACCACGACAGACGTTCCTGTGACAGTTGCTACTGTCAAACATGACGAGGACCCAACAAAAGAGACCACGCCTGGGTGGGGGGTCGGGTCGATTGGGCGTGACGTGCCGACGGAGGGCGGAACATAGGGGCGGCCAATTAAATGCGCTTGAGCCAACGCGTGCCGGCCAAACGACGCCCCCCAAACCGGATGACTGGGGAAAGGGAGGCCGACGGGCGGCCTCTTACCGGCAGCATGGAAGGGAGGGGAATGAGCCTCACCCTCCATTGCGCTCGACACGAGGGTCAAGCCAGACAGCTCAAAAACAAGGAAAGAGGGATTTCCTTGAGAAGGGCACTCAAACAAAGCACCCGGAAGAAGTACCAGACTGGCACCAATTTTTTTGGTGACCTTAACCAACAAAAAAGGAGGGGGAGCAACATCTACACAATGTCTAAAATATAAGTACTTAAGGAAGAGTGTAGAGAGTCAAATGAAAAAAAACGTTCTTCTACTAAATTTGCAATACGTGATTGCAGTTCGCTTATGTTGAAGACATTGTGTATACTAAGACTAAATCAAGCACGAATTTGTACATTCCATTGTGTAATAACTCAAGTGGTTTTGCCTTTAAGATTTTTTGTGATATTGTAACACCCCTAGTAGCCTAATTGTTACTTAAGGCAGGTGAAGGATTCTAAAGAAGTTGAATGTGGAAGATGAAGGGTCAGGAGGAAGTTGAAGGGTCATAGGCGTATAAAGAGGCACAAAATGTTTTGAGGAGTCAATGGAAAGAGGAGATTCAAGAAGGAATATGAATGTTGAATTTTTTCTTGGGTTTTCTCTCAAACGAATTGTGGTTTCTATTGTGACATTTTGAAAACGTGTGGATCTTTTAAACAAAAATAAATGTGAAACCTAGTCACTGAATCAATTACTTCTAACAAAACGTTACAACTGTGTGTGAATTATTGCTTGGCCTCATTCCATACATGACTCTGTGTGTTTGTGTGTGTGTGTGTGTGTGTGTGTGTGTGTGTGTGTGTGTGTGTGTGTGTGTGTGTGTGTGTTTGTGTGTGTGTGTGTGTGTGTGTGTGTGTGTGTGTGTGTGTGTGTGTGTGTGTGTGTGTGTGTGAGGGGGGGGTCGTCTATTTATTAGGTTGTAAGAGAGTCCACGTCTGTGTGCAAGAGAATTTGTGTGTTGTTATGGTTGTTTTCATGAGTGGTTGTGCATGCACCTTTGAGTACATGTCACTGATGTTGTACCCTAATGAATATGTTACAACCTGTAGCTCTACCATCATGTTGTAGTGTTGTTGAATGTTAATCTATGTATCCAAGAATCAATTGAGAGTCAAAATGGTAATAAAAACTTGGATTGAAGAAATACCTTTTTGATAAATTCTTAGAACAATAATACCCGCAAAACTGTTCTTAGCAGAATGTCTGTAAAGAATGTGTTATACATGTAGCCACAACATTCTATGTCTTGCGTGTGCGCCAATTTCATAAGACTGTTTTTTTTGTACCTTACATTGTTATGCAATGAAATGGAATGTACATTTCCCCTTCAAGTTCAGCCAAGTACAACTTTCTTATGAATGAAACCCTTGATCATGAGAGTGAGAAAGGGTCTAGGGTTTTTGCTTCTTTGGGAAGATTTGGATATGATTTTGACTTTGTAATTTTGCTTCTCAACTAAACATGTTTCTTGTTTCAAACTTGCATTTTCAATTGATGGCAATGAATAACATAACACAACGTTGCTTGTTTACAGCACAATCCCATGTAGTTGTGTACATTATATTCTCATCCAATCTTATCTAACATATGCTCGTATTCATGTATCGATTTTTGATTGATTGTCTATTTGGTATTTGTATTCAATGTATTCATCCTTAATCCTCAACTAAACACTATCTTGTTTCCCAAGGTTTTGTTGATTTTGAATTTCATTCTTCATCTAAACAGATGTTTCTAAGGTGTGTTTGTAGATGTGTTTGTATTGATACAATTCTGTTGAAACTTCTTATGGCCAAAGGAAAACTAAATTTAAGTTACAAATACTTTTTTATTTTAAAAAACAAATCATGAACCAATTTGTATCTGCAAAAAAGAATGTAATTTGAATCTTGTACGTTGAAATATTTCAATTTTTAAGCTGGCATGCAATCAGAATCATGCATTAAAAAGGGTTTCTATGGGACGCTTAATGATGAACTATGATTGGAAAAGGAGAGATGGTGTTGTTAAATTCTCCTTTGGTTTGTTTGTTTTTTTCGATTTTTTGTATCAACAAATCAAAATTTGTCTTCATTTAAAGTTATACTACGCAAAAACATAAATTTGGCTCTGCTTATCAAGTCATTGTTCATAGTGAGTGAGTGATTCATGTGGGTTATTGCAAGCCTTTCCGTAATGGTAAATAATAAATGCATGTTCAGGCCCTCTTCAAGTACTGTCACAATTACGGCTGACTAGTGGGTATGAATAGTGTTTTAACTTTTACAAAGTATAGCCCTAGTTTATGTTATGACTTGCTTGAAGGGTTTCTTTTGTTTTTTGTTATAGAAACAAGAAATGGTGCAACATGTGTTTGCTAAATCCATCTTTTGTGCTTAAAAAAATACACAAGCATGGTGAAACGTATTCAATGCTCTTGAGTTCCTTTAAGATCATAAAAAGGTTTTTCTAACATTATTAGGATCAAACAAAAATTCAAGCATCCATGGGAAATACAATTGTTTTTAGCATTTAAAAGTTTCTGAAAGCTGATGTATGTTTTATCATTAATATGTATTGAATTTTACAATAGAATAATTGAATTTCTTTCTAACTTAAAAGTTCAAAGATCATGCTTTCATCATTTTCCAATAAACAATATCTGATTTACAAGTTAATTTCTAGATAATGGTTTTATCAGGTAAAATGTGCCTATCACTCAATGATAAATGTCTTTTTCTAATTGATAAGAATATGATTTTGCATTTGAAATTGATCTGGTAGATTTATATAAAACTACAATGTTTGAATTTAAGGAATTGATTTATGGTTTGGCAACCATACCATAAAATCAGAAACGTAAGATAAATCTGAAGAATAGCATTGGAATCAGTAAGAAATTATTTCTATTTCTTGATTAATGGAGTGTTTTGGTTGCTTTGTCATGAAAATAGTTTTTTTCATCTTTACTCTTCATTTTTTCATCATGATACTCTATTGTGTTTCCAGCCTGGTCAATTGTTGTAGGCCATAAAAAATATGGGTGAGTGAATGTCTTTTAGAAGAGCTTTTCATGACAAAATTAAACTTTTGTGACTTCGCGATGTTCCTCAATTGTGATAATTTAAGCACTTTCCAACCTTTATATCTTTAAATATTTTCAAAATATTTATACCTAGATGAGATATGTAAGAGTGGTCACAGATACAATTTCATTCATTATGCATGTCAGCATAATCTATTCCTTTGTGCTTGTTATCATGGCCATTTCTTTTTGTAGTAGATAAGCTTTTGTCGAGGTGAGCCTTTCATCTTAAACCATTCTACGCTAAACGTAGAGTTGTGATCCAAATGAAGAAAGTCAAGCCAGCATAGATACCCATTAGGTCAAGACCAATAACGTTATGTGGGCATTGCAAAGGATGTTCACCCACAAAACATGCACCACTAAAGATATCTTTTCCATTGGATGTAACCATGTGGAAGTGGGTCACAGACTGGTTTTACAACGTGCCCAAAAAGTACCCATCCTCAGGAGTTGTTTGGAATGTTATTCCATACTGATTATGGGTTTGTGTGGATTCTAACACGTGTAAGGGAGATTTTGTGATTGATGTGAAACATTGGTGTATTTGATTTCATGTGTCCTAGTAACTTGAAAAGCTTCTTGTTTCTTTTTTTCATGTAGGAAGAGTAGATATGTGTTCACCTTCTATATGAAGGAGGATAAGATGTGGTTCACAAGACAGGCTTTTGGATCTCTAAAACGTTTTTGATTTTCTATGGAGATTGTACATGTGTAGGACCATAATTCAAAAAAGGAGGCTTGAAATTTTAAAAAAAAATTGGAATCTTTCGAGAGAGAGAAACAAAACAAAGGTGAAGTGTGACTTAGTACAACAAATGCATAAGAGGCTATTCATGGGTTTTAGTTTGGATCCGTTCACAATTGTGGAAGGCATTAGACACTATCTCCCAAAAACGTTATCAAAAGAGGCAGATATTGACAGAGGAAGTGGAAAAAACTTAATTCTTTCACATAATGCAAAAAAATGGAGTAGGATCCTAAGAGTGTTTTCCTTTTTTTTTATGCAAGGTAATATGTTGATATCATTGGTGTGGCTATCATTGTGGTGGTTGATGCTGCTTCTTGAGATAATTCCTATCTTTAGATATCTTCCTGCCATTTAGTCGTGTATTGATGAAGTTTCATTATGTTTTGTTAAACTGTTTCATACGATTTCATTAGTTCATGGTGTTTTTTCTATTCTTCACAATGGTCAGAAAGCATTGTTAGAATAAAACATGAATCTCATGTGTGCCACATGGGTGGGTGTGAGGCGACTATTGTCCTGGGAAGGTCTTTCATCAAAGGATTTTTCCGTGATGCTTAGATCTTTATCTTTATCTTGATCTTGATCTTTATCTTTATCGTTTTGTTTAAGACAAATTTGTCCTTGTCAGAAAGCTTGAGGGGATCTAGAGGGTTGAAGTAAATGGTGAGTTAAGGAGTTATTTTGGGATACAAGTGTTGTACTTGAATCTCTTAATTATATAAGAAAGATCTCCTTCTATCTACTCAAAAATGTTTTCTAGCTATGTTTAGAAGGTATCTCTTCAGAGCCATGTATTCTTTAAGGAGTCCCTCTCTCTGTAGGTTTGGTGGGCATTGAATTTGTTTGTTGTTGAGAATGTTTTGACAAGATAAGAAGAAGTGCGTATTATTTTGAAGGAAATTGGACATGCATGCAATGATTTCCAATTCTTCATTACTAAATGAAATGAGCCTAGATAGTGCTCCTTATGCACGAATGGCAACCTGAGCATAAATCACTACTAGACCACCTTGGTGGTTTGTGTTGATTGCAAAGTTCTTGGTGACAAACCATAAGCTGCCATCCTTTTTGGTCTTGGATAAGAAGATTCTACACAAGGTTTTCTATCTAATGGAGATTCTTCTAGGCATGGTGGCAAATGTCTGATTTGTATAGAAATTTTGGGGAGAGGTATTAGTTTATGATGCAAAAATTTGTTAGAAGTGAAAAGTGTCGTTTCTTCTTAGCTTAGATGGCTGGTGCGAGTTGATCTTAAAGAGAATTCAACATTGTTGTAAACAAGTACTTTTAATGAAGATTATATCTTAAGGTGTGTCAAGGCCGTTTTGTGCAAGGGTATGTGGTGCTAACAAGGCGAGTTGTTTTGAGACCAAGTGGTAAGATGAAGGTTCTATATGCATTTGCTTTCAAACCACTCAATATTAAATAATTGTTAAGCATCTGCAAGGCAGTATCAAATGCCTTGTGGTATTGAACAAGTATATTTGTGTCATCTGTGTAAGCGACAAAATTTGACATCACATGCCTTATTCTTACTGCTTTTGGTGTTCTAGACCAAACTAATTGGTTAAGGGGTTCCATGTCTATGATAAAGAGTAAAGGGGAGATAGGACACACTCTTTGTGTGAGTATTTTAATATATTCATGGCCGTTGACTAGGAAACTGGTTTTTGATATTTTTTTAGTGGCTTCCATCCAAATGGTAAAAATTGGTGGGAATCCCATGGCATGCATGGATTTGTGCAGGTGGTTGCAACTTTAGCATATCATACGCCTTTTCAAAGCCAGGGATCACAAACGTGAGGTCACCATTCGAGCGTTCAGACCAATGTTGTAGGTAAAAAAATGAATGATACGGTATCGTTCATATTCCCACCCTATACAAACGTGGTTTGCTATGGGCTCAAAATGTATAAACGAACCTTTTTAGTTGCTTGGCTAAGATTTTGACTAAAGTCTTCTAACTAGAATTAATTAAGGAGATAGGTCTATAAACTCTCATGTATGTGTGATCTCCCATTTTCAAGAGTAAACACATCATGGAATCAATAAAATTTTCGTTACAACTAGGGTCACCTAAGAACTCATTGAATAGAGGTTGGAGACGTTGAAGGATATCATGAGGATTTTTCTTCATAGAATTTGTGTGAAAGACCATGTTTGCTTGGAAAAGTGTCCTTCGTAGGTGATTTAATGTTATCTTTGAATTCCTCTAAGGTGATGGGGCTGCATATATTTGTGATGAGTCTTGTTGGCACTTGGTAGTGGTAGTGGTGGAATGTCTAACCTACGCTCAACGACTTGGGAGGAGAGTTCAAAATGGAAATTGGAGACTACATGTTTCATGGATTTTTGGTCACTAGTGATAATGTTATCTTTAGTTCTCAAGGCCGTTTTGGCCACAACTTGCTTTCTAGCTTTGATGAAACTTGTGAGAAACGTGGTATAGGTTTTGAGTCTATCAGAATAGTTGAAATGTGCCACATTATGTAGATGAATTTCAGCTGATAGGGCATATCTTGCCAAAGATTTCTTTTAGATTTGTAGTCTAGTGCTGAGTGTTTTCATTAGGGCTCTTACATTTTCCTTGTTGCCTTGGAGTACTTGTTTTTCCACAGTTTGTACTATCTTGATTTTCTTTCTTTTTTTTTTTGTATGATTGTGGATTCCAGATTGTCTTTCATGGATTTTATGAAGCTTTTCCAATAGGGATAAAAATGGTTTCGTACCATTTATAATCCTCGGAGGCCTTCCTAAGGAGTTCATCTTCCAAACCTACTTGCCCATTGTTTGGGATAAGCCATGCATTATCTGAGTAAAGGAGCAACAATGTTGTCGGAGATACTAGAGGGTAAGGGGATATGGGAGCAAGTTTTAACATGATATTTGTAATCCATACAATGATGGATCTTTTCTATTGTTAAAAGGGTTTTATGTGGTACATAATGGACAGTATAGGTAGTGGAAGATGCATAGAAATTCCAACATGATTCTCCGAGGTTGTAGTCTTTTGGTATGTTCATGAGTGTTTCGGCATCTTTGCATTTCTTCTAGGAGTCTATCTTTGTTCCTATCTTCTTGAAGTCAACAAGGAGAAAAGCCTTTGGTGAGGTTGTGAGAAAGTGAAATCAAGAGGGCCACAAGGAATCCTGTTTTTATAACTAGAAGCAGCATATACACAGGTGATTGTGTAGCGGATCGTTTTGAAGTGAAGATGTGTTAAGCTATTCATGACGTGGTAGATTGGTTGGAATAAAGTAGTTAAACTTTCTTGGGGTTGAAGGAGATGGACCCACCTATGTGAGGGGAGTCTGAAAGGGTAGTTTGTTTGTTTCCAATTTTTGAAACGTTTTTCTATAAGACACTTTTTCTTGAGTTTGTGGGTGGGAGTCAACAATGCAAATGACTGCTGGTTTATGAAGTTCTAAGAGGGATCAAAGATGGGGAAATTTGGTGTCAATTGTGATGCCATTTATGTTCAGGGAGAGAATGGATGAATGCTCTTCTGAAGCATTGATTTTTGTAGATTTGTTGCCTTTTCTACCATCGGGCCTTTTGTTTTGAACATGTTTGCACTTACAGTTGTGCCAAGGGGGCGTAGATGCCTCAGAGGTCTTATTAGCAAAGGTGTGTTTCAGCTTTTGCGGGTTTGCCAAATGGTTGTGCTTTGGGCAGTTTCCTTTTCTTAGAGCTTATTGGGAGAGTGTGCGCCTTTGTGATGGGGTGAGATTTTTGGGTTTGGAAACAAGGAATGGCAAGGAGAGGAAGTAGTGGAAGCATATTAACTTGGAGGTGTGTATTTGTTTGGGTTAGGATCCCTGGTACTTGGAAATGATGTAGGCTTTGAGGGGTGGGTCCACCTTAGGCAAGAGGGACATGTGTTGAAGAGTTAGGGTTGGGGGGTGGAGAATTCTGCATGATTGTTAGTAGATGGTGAACACGGGGGGGGATGTGCTGTGTGTGAGGCATCATCTATTTGTAGTAAAGGTAGGGAATATTCATGTGATGGATATGTTTTGGGTAAAATGTAGTTTCAAAGATTGATTAGACATGAAGCCTTCAAAGCTATGGTGATGTTAAGTTTTTCCTATTTCGAAAATGCAATCATGCATAAGACAGAAGCTTTTATGGAAGATGGCCTTGAAGTATTCTATTTGAGACTAAAGCACAACGAGCTTACCATTGTTTTTTGAACTTATAGTAGACCCGTGGTGGGAGAAAGCCGAGTAAGCTTTGGTTGAGATAGAAACTGTGAATTTCTTACAAAGGATTTTTAGTTTCAAGCCGAGCACAGCGTGGGATAAGGGATCCTAAGGGCTGTGCAGCCTAAGTTGAGCTTTGTGTTTTTACTAAGAACCGTTGTTGGACATAGAATTCTCTGAGGTAGCTCCGTTTGACATGCCTGATCTGGAATGTTTATTTGTTTATGAAGGACTGAGACAACACTTTGAGTGAGAGGACGAGTTAGAGGAACAAATGGTAAGCACGTGAGAACTATGTTAGGGTTAGGATTTCTTGTGTTGCGTAGTACCTTAGTTCGTTTTAGGAGGACCGAGTTGGAAGGGGTATGAACAGGGGAGAAAGGGAGTTGAAATATGTAAAGTGGGGAAGGGAGAAAATATTTTTTTAAGGGAGGGAGGTTCAATTGAGGGTGAAGGCTTTAAGAAGAGGGCGGCATGAGAGGGGTTTGAGGCATAAGGTTGACCATAAGTGCAAGAAAAAGCCTATTTGAGAGGAAAAGCCAAATAACAGGCAAGTATTGGTATCCCCTACACAACTCGGGTACTTTTAAGCTCTCTTGTGCAATTTTATACCCCAAGATCAAGAAAGAAGCTGATGAATGAGGTTAATCACATGGGAAATCTCATACGCTAAAGTCGAATCAAGGCGCTTCTGGTTTACAAAATTCGTGAGGAATCATTAATCGTGGTTTTGGAATGAGTGGATGAGGAGCATTGCGATCAAATTGTGGAGTAGCCATAGGCGGGGTCGCGACACTTGATTCAAAGATTTCTTATGGCCTCTGATCAAAGTGAAGAGCATTCTTGTAGGAGGAAAGGATGGGAAACGGTGAGGAGAGATCCATTTTACTGAATAGAACGGGTAGAGCTTTAACATTGTTTTGGGGTAAGTGATGAGATGAGGACCTCATAGCATCACATGTTGAACTTGCACTTGAGGACCTCTAGGTCATTGTTCATATTCACACTTAGTAGCTTTTGGGTTGGGTTGGCCTCAAATGCCAAGCGAGCGTTCTCGTGAGTCCTGCTACTGACGTGTTTAAGTAGTCCTTCGAGGGATGAGCATGTGTTGCCGCCACAAGCTAGGTAGTTGTAGACATTGTACTCAAACTTCTTGCCAACATTTGAGAATATGATGCGTGAACAAAAGAGTGGAGAAGGTGGAGTTCCCGATTTGACGTTCTACAGCTAGGACAGAAGGAAGTTCGACAAGAAGAAGCATACAAAGGGAAATTAAGTGGACAAACTTGACCATAGTGGTTGTTCAGTTGAGCGAACGTGTAAACATTGTTGAGGAGGTGCAAGCGGTTGAACTGGATAGGTTATGATATTCTGAGTGGTGGTTGTTTTGGGAAAACTTGGAAACAAGGCCAAAAACGTTCTCTATGAGTTTGTAAAATCTTTTGGGAAGCATGAACACAGGATCCACTTCGAGAAAGTCATGATCATCGAAGCGAGAGATGGGGATGTAAAGAATGGTTGAGGTACAAATGCCGGGTTTTCCCCCAGAACAATGTTTTGGAGGTAAAAATCTTCATATTGGTCAGCGTGGTTGCAGGGACTCTACCAGTGCTGGGGAAAACAATTTCAGTTCAAGCTGATGAGCGGATGGAATTTTTCAAGAAAAGCTGCCGCTTTCTTTAGAACGGCTAATCTTGAAAGGCTCTGCACCGATCGTGCAATTTACAAAAACAGATCTGTTGACAGTTTATGGCCAATATGCATTACGATGCAAAACCGTACCTCGTCCACGAAGGATGACATGAATGAAGAGAAAACAAGGGGGTATGTAGTTGCAATGGTGATGAATGCAGCGCAATGGAAGAAACTCATGTGCGACAAACATGAATTCCAAACAACAAGCCTCTGTTACAAGTGTTTGCACCATTGGCGAGTCAAGATTTCACGCGATCATGAGAATATTTTCATCGAGCCACTGTTCAAGTGCAACGTCAAAACAAAGGAGTGATGTGAGTGATTTTGGTATTTCGTGATCATTTTTTGGCTAGGATACCACGCTTCACGTCAATTGCGCCAGACCGTGTATGTTGCATCGAAGTGCAATGTGAGGACAGCTTGAACTGAAATTTGATATTAAGTGAACCGTTGGATAATGCCCATGTCCGACGTGGTTGCGCGGCATGTTCGAGTTTTTCC
>SZWC01005125.1:86153-101635 GCA_023375785.1 Penium margaritaceum
TGGAAATTCTCTAGTTTCCTACTTCATGTGGCATCAAAAGACAAGTAGCAATGTCTTTGCCACAGAACAACAGGTACACTTTGCTCACAATGGACGATCTGTCATATTGGCCTGCATTTTGACTCAAGTTCAGCCTATTCCTTTTCTTGGTTGATGTTTGTGCAGTGTGCAAATCCTAGCACCAACATGCAGCACTACTCCTTGAAACCACATGATAGCTAATGAAACAGTTTGTCATCTTCCTCTACTCATGGGAGGAAGTGCACACGTGTGAGGAGCATCATCATGCATGTGCATGGACATGCATTATGCTGTGGATGAGAAAAATTGTGGGACTGCGTGACTCGGTTCACCCAAATGGGGTTTGTGTTCGACTGAGACCCTTCCTTCTGCAGCAAGGACATGGAAATTTTCAACACCGTGAGAGATCATTCGACGGATCAAGACAGCACCTTCTGTTTTAAGTGATGAATAACCCGAAATCACAGCGCCTCAGAGTATTCCATTCCATCATCACTATGATGAGGTTGTATGTCATCGGTTGTAACTGCCTTTTGAATTTCTCCTCGATCAAGGTGATAGGCTCACCACACTGGTACATTCTGGTTCTTGTTTGGATGTCCATGCAAAGTAGATTTTTCATCCGGGGATGCGTCACCACCAGGGTCTTCCTGGCCATTCCTATCACCCAATTTCACTGCCTGTGAGGGTCATGAGGGCATCTTTCTGAGCTCACCGGCAGACAGGGAGGAGGGACCGCAGTGATGTGAGATTGACAATCAGAATCCTTCAAATGCAAGCGTGCACTTGCTCTTGCCTCCAAAGTCACCAAGACAACCACCACCAGCAAGTGGCACTGCTGCCTTTGCTGCAGCAGAGTAGGCAGATCGCGACTCTACTTCTTGTCCTTGTCAGCAGCCTTGTTGTTCTTGACGCCGCGGGCATTGAGTGCCCTGTTCTTGTGCTCCTTCATCTGCTTGCACAACTGCATCACCTTCATCTCCAAACTACTCCGGATAAGGCAGTACTTGGGCCGGTGCTTCTTGACGGCTTCAAGGTTGTCCATTATTTGAACATAGTAGGTGCACAGATGGGTTCAATGATCATGCATGGGATCCTTGGTTGTGTGTTGTGTGTGGATTTGCGCCACTGGTCATGATCCCAAAAGGGAAGTTACTCTAGCATGGTGTGGTACAAAACAAAAAAGAATGTTTCTCACACTCAACGGTAGCAATTATGGTATGATGTAATGCTCTGCTGCCTGCCATTTTCAGGTACATATTTCAGGTACATGTCTCAAAATGGTATTTTTGGTGGATTTGCAGAAATTTCAATGTTTCGGACAATGTTCAATGTTACAGTCTTTTTGTGGAGTACATACCTTACATGTTTTCAGTTTGTTTTTCCTACTTTGAGTGAACATGCTCAAGTTGCTCACATACGTCGGAACATTGATTGGCACTTTGAACCTTTGACACCAAATGCACAAGGTCAGGTATATGGTACTTCCATACAACCAGGTGCCTTTACTGGTAATGTATATCGAGCTTCAGAGGAAGGAATACATGCTTTACATAGACACAACAGGCTTCTTCCAGATCCAAATGTAGGAAGAAAAAATGACAATATTGTTGGTCTTATACTGAAAGAAATGGAGGAGTATGTGAGCGATGAGCAAAACATATCCACTATGCAAAGGATCCTTGCAAAGTCTGCAACCATTAACGCTACAAAAGCTCCAACCCATGTGTATCACAAAGTTCAGAAGACAGAAATGGAAATAGTGAAAGGAGAAAGTATGTGTAAAAAACCATTAGTGACAGATGGTCGGTATTCAACTCTTTTCAAAGAAGTTGAAAAGTCAATAAGTGGTACACCACAAGAGAACAAAGCCACTCTTGAAGCATTGTCTGTGCAACACTTGATGAAGAAAACACTTCAACCACAAACCGTCAATGAAACGGTGATGAAGAATCCTCAAACGAAACATCAAAAGAGTGAGACGACTTTCCTTACATCAACAATGTCTGAAGGACGATATACAACTTTGATAAAAGATGTTCTATCTCATAACTCTATTTTTTGTATTCCCGATACTGTAAATTCAAAGCAATATGACAAGGATGAAACACCTCAAATCACAACACCACAATCTGATCACACAAAGAAACGTGTGCATCAAGATTTTAAATCAACTGAATCTGAAGAAAAAAAGCAGAGAGTTGTTGAAAACCATGCTTTAGAGGAACCAATTGGACCATTAGTATCCGTGGAATCTTTAACTTTCACACCTACATCTTCACTAAAAGAAAGTGAAGAAGTCACTTTTGAGTCATCAAAATTTGATTTTGAACGTTTTGAACATCTTTGAAAACAATGTTATCCAGAGTGTTATAATGTACAAGTTGCTCAATTTGTTGGTATTTCTGGACGCTATTGTAAGGCATCATTTAAGATAAGAGATAAAAGATTTAGTGGTTTTCATTCTATTTACTCTGCAGCAATTGTGCGTGAGTATTTAATTCATAGTCTTTTTGGGTTATCTTCTACTTGGAAGAAGAATTATCCATCTCTTAAACATCTCTTTTATCAGTCACATGGTTTGGTTGAGAATGAAATATAGTCTGAATTCAAAAGAAAGACTTCAAACATTCAAGGACCAAAACTTAAAAAACGATCTGATGAAACTTTTTTGAAGGATTGTAGAGATGGACCTACAATCCCATGTGACTTATGTTCCTTACTATATTTTGAAAAAGGCATTATATGTTCAGCAAGAGATACAAAATTGTTTCGCATATGTATTGGATGTGCAAGACGCATGAAAAAAGATGGAAAATGTATGTTTGAAAAGAAAGATGGATTTGAAATGAATGATGTACACGAAACATTGAACATTTTATCAACTTTAGAAGAACGATTAATTTGTCCATTTCTACCATTTATGAAAATAGCATTTTTACGACAAGGACGACAACGAGGACTTCGAGGTGCTGTCACAACCGTGCCTTTAGATGTTGTAGAGTTGGTGACAAAACTTCCTCGTACTCCCTTAATGACTGAAACCATCACAGTAGCTTTTAAACGTAAATTAGAGATAAAATCATCTGTCTATGAAGAAAGTATACGTCCTGCTGCTGTACTTACAGCAGTGAGATATCTGATAGCAAACTCACCGTTATTTAAACGTTTAAATATTGGTTTTTCTTCCGATCAGGCAAAAGAATTGAATGATTTTTTCGAACAAAATGAACATGAATCAAACAAAGAAACTGATGACGTTGAAAACAAGTCCGATGAAAATGATGATGCAAATAAAGATCTCACTGAACTTGATGAAGAAAATCTTCAACAAACTCTCCTTTACACAAATCCATTTTACCAACCAATGAAAAATGGCCATATGATGATGGCACCATGTGAAGGGAAGGTACCTTGCTCAATCTTTATAGATAACAATATTGAAGAGCTTTGTTTCCCAACTTTATTTGGGGGAATGAAGCGGAAAGGACTTGTGAACATACAAATACCATTTGGTCACAAGAATGCCTCTGTATCATACAGAGAGTTCATACAGAACTATGGTGAAGTGGGAACTATTTAACAAAGACAGACGCTTTGCAAAACGTTGGGATAATATATTTTTTAAATTCTATATATCTCAGGTACTTACCGTGTGAGATATTGCCTCAATTCGAGGAAGACAACTTCCACTACGGAACGTTACAGCTAAAGAGTTGTCCCAACCAGAACTTATGAATATACTACTGGAAAATAATATGCTTTATAATGAATTCAAGAAGATGCGAGGGACGAGTGCTTATTGGGATGATAACAAGAAGGACTTATTTGCCTTTTTATGACAAAAAAAAGAAAAATCCAACTTTTTCTTTTCTCTCTCAATGGCCGACACAAAATGGAAAGAATTACTTTTCATACTATCAAAGGTAAATGGTAAAGATTCCTCTATTGAGGATATTGAAGCAATGGAGTATGATGAAAAGAAATCTCTCATAAGAAATGATCCTGTCACTCCATCGCGTTACTTCCATCATCGACGTAAAAGTTTTTTTGATAATGTTCTTCTAACAGAGAATGGACCTATTGGTGAAGTTGAGGATCATTTTGGTGTTATTGAGTTTCAACATAGAGGGAGTCCACATTGTCATGCTTTACTTTGGGTGAAAGATGCACCAGATATTGGACAAAATACTGTTCAAGATGTTGTTTTGTTTATTGATAAATATATATCTACGAACATAGATGCCATTCCGTTAGAACTTGGGAAACTGCAAACACACAGATGGACCTTCCGATGTCGAAAAAAGAGAGGTGAGAACACAACATGTGCATTTGGATTTCCTCAACCTCCACTATCAATTTCAATGATTCTTCTTCCTCTTGATGAAACATTAATAAAATCAACCCTTAAGAGGTATAGAAACATAAACGCATCTGTGTGCAAGGCACTGTCTGAACTGAAAGAGGATATCTCTTTTGATGAATTCTTGAAGAAGCTAAAACAATCCCAACAAGATTATGTTTACAGTATCCAATCCATGATTAATCGGGCAACACTTTTCTATAAAAGGAAACCAACTCATGCAAACATAAACCCATTCAATGATGAGATTTTGAGGTTATGGCAAGCTAATATGGATAGCTAATGTGGATATACAAATGTGTATACACCCTCACGCTGATGCTAATTACATTGTTTCATACATGTGCAAAGGGAATCATATTATGAGTCGAACTTTGAGGAGGGTTGCTCATAATCTAAGAAACAATGTTGACAACTCAATGAATATCAAACAAACAATTCAAAGTTTGGGAAACGCATTTATACATGACCAAGAAGTGAGTGCACAGGAAGCTGTAACCTTGATGACCGGCTTACCCTTACGATTTTCAAGCAGTGGATTTATCCTCCAAAGACGGAGGAGTGGTTCCACCGTCTTGACTACAAAAAGGAGCCGGAGGACGCCGAAGTTGAGGATGCAGCATCATAGCGCGACGGTGCACCAGCTGTGGCAGCCGACACAGAGGTTCCAATGATGATCAAGCTGATGAGGAGATCTGGGAGGATCCGGCGGATGAGGCACCAAGGGTGCCAAGGCGCACACTCCAGCTGGAGTATGAATCGGACATCGGTGAGAAATCCACTGGACATGCTGCCCTTCCGGACAATGTTTTNCCAGAGCAAGAGAGATCCTCGGGGAGCCGTCTTGTCGATGATTCACTGGAGCATTCAAATTTGGAGGGATCGCAGCAAAGCAACAACGTGCCACCAAAACTGCTGCACCGCAACGGAAGTCAGCAGAAAGTGGAGAAGCGCTTCAACACAAGCACCGTTCGATAGATCGGCATGACGCGGTGCATACTGGTTGCATCAACAGAGTTGAAAACCGTGCAAGAGCTACTTGCGCAACCCGAAGGGGATCAATAGGACGCAGCCGTCAAATTGGAGGTCGAATCCATCATGAAAAATCACACGTGGGAGCGAAGGATGCTACCTACCTGGTTGACAGGCCAAAAGATGCGAAGGTCAATGGCTCAAAGTGGGTGTTTAAGACCAATTTCACAAAGGAAGGTGTGGTTGACAAATACAAGGCAAGATTGGTGGAAAAGGGATACGCACATCGTAAGGTCAAGCACTACGATGAGACTTTTGCTCCTTTTGCCAAGTTCACAAGCATACGGACGATCTTTGTGGTAGCAGCCACAAAGGACATGGAGCTCTACCAAATGGATGTAAAGACTGCCTTTCTCAACGAGATCTATATGGAGGTGCAAGCAGGGGTGGATGCACCACAAGGTAAGGTGTGCAAGCTACAGAAGTCCTTGTACGGGCTAAAACAATCGCCCAGATGCTGGGACCAATAGATGGACAGCTTCATGGCACGCCTCGGTTTCAAGCACTGTGAATCAGATGAAAAGTACGTGCGGTGCGACAAGCAGCTCCATCAGATCATTGCACTCTATGTGGATGACCTGATTTTGTTCTCCACAGATCTGCCGAGCCTACAGGAGCTGAAAGAGCAGGTGGACAGCAGATTCTAGATGTCAGACATGGGAAAGATGGAGCTTAGGGTGAGCATCATGCGAAACCGAAGGGCACACACCCTTGAGCTTGGGCAGGCCAAATATGTGGCCGCGGTACTGAAGTAGTACAACATGGAGGACTGCAAACCAGTTGGCAGTCCAGTTTCTAAGGCCTGTGAAGTGAGTGCGACAATGATACCGCATAAGAAAGAAGAGCGAGAGGATATGGCAGGGGTGCTTTACCAATTGGAAGTGGGCAGCCTCATGTACACCATGGTGGCGACTTGACCAGATCTCCCTACGCGGTGAGCCAAGTGAGAAGGTACATAGCCGATCTAGGGCCACTACACTGGCAACCGGTCAAGCGCATCCTCCGCTACTTGTAGGCGATGCAGCATGCACGCTTGAGGTTTGACGGCAAGGAACGGGCGGACCCCTTGCGTCTGGTCTGCTATACACATGCAAACTATGCTGGCTATGTGGAAAAGCGGAAGTCCACATCTGGCTATGGGTTCTTCCTTGCTAGTGCAGCGGTCTTTTGTTGCACCAGGGAGCAGGACTGCGTCGCTGCCTCCACAGTGGAAGCAAAGAACATCGCGTTGACCAAAGCGGTCAAGGAGGCGGTGTGGCTCCGTAGCGCTGGGGGAGCTGGGTGCGCCACAACAGAAGCCTACAATGGTGCAAGAGGATTACACTAGCTCCATCTCGCTAACCAACAACCTGATAAAGCACAGAAGGACAAAGCACATCGATGTGCATCTTCACTACGCACGGGACATGGTTGAAAAGGGGCAGGTGCTGCTGCAGCACTACAACATGCAACAAAATGCTCGTGGATTGCTTGACCAAAGCGCAACCCATAGACTGGCACGCGATGAATGTGGCCAGGCTTGGGATGACCAGCTATGATGGGCTGGAGGTCGCACCGGCAGATGAATGAGAGCAAGCAGGAGCACAGGGCATGGCAGGTGCAAGGGGGGGAACGCTGAAAGTTTTCCACTCTGCATGCCCAAGTCTGGTGCCGGGAGGCGCTGACAAGCCTCCAGAGAGAGGAAAATCCTCAAAGTTGGATCTAGCGGCTCAAGGATTTCTTGGATTGTTAAATGGAGGATTGCCTCTTAAGTTTGATGCGTTGATGAATCTGGTGGAAGTTTCACCGGAATCGGACAAGTAACGAGGGAGATGTGGGCTTCCAAAGTTGGGGTGTGCGTAGTGGCTCGGGGAGTCGGCCGCAGTTTGAATGCCGGTGAAAAATCAACCAGAGCGAGTAACAAATGTCCATCTGGGGATTTTACCCCGGAAGTCTCCCGAGGCACCCGGTCGATAACATCCACCGGATCCAGCAATGTAGGTTGTTCCTGGGGAGCTTTGCCAAAATCTTGGCTTGGAGTCTGAAACTTAGTAGTACATTTTGTTACTCGGGGGCTGTCAAAATTCAGTGCAGGTCCGCGGACAGGTTTCGAAACACATCAATCCCTATCACCAAACTGAATTATTAACTCATCAAAACACACCCCAAAGGTGCAAGGGGCACTGCCACTACGTGTAGGGACAACTGCACCTCCAAAAAGGCATTTTGACGGGTCCTTGATATGTTAGTGCGCCTTGGCGGGCGACATGGTGTGCGCAATCAACAAAGTGGATGGATTGGGATGCCGTGCTCCAGCTGACATAGCGGGAGCTATGGTGATCCAAATCGCACGCGGTTTAGTGCGTTGAGAAGCTTGTGACTAGCCCTATAACTCGACAGTTCATGCACATGTTAAAAAACTAATTCAAAGTTAAGTCATTCCCTTCGTAAAAATGACTGTCCCACAACTCCCTTCCACTCCCAAAAACATTGCGTGAGGCGACCAGAAAGCTCATGCTTAGGCTTAGAACCCGTACACAATGGAAAGACATGAACACAAGTGCAGAGCTGTTGGGCCATGTTGGAGCTGCAACCATCCGGGAGGCAGTTTCTGAAACTGACTGCTTGGAAACTTCATGATTGGTTGACCATGTTTTTAGATAAAAACCTAAGGTCTTGGTAGACCATGGAATATTTTTCTGTGACTGGCCTTGGGGGCACCATCCCGACACACACCTTGTAGGCCAGACAGTGCTAAAGGCACTGATCACGGCTTCAACCTTCCTTGAATGTGACATATGTATGTTTACATCTGCATCATACAGAAAAAGTGTCAGATCAGCATGATAACAAGGTCAACTCATGTCAGATTGAGAAGTTTATGGCCAGCCAAAGTTTGGACGGTCGATAGGAAAATAGGTGATAGTGATTCATTCCCAAGGATTGAGGCCCATCCTTCGGGAGACCGAATGAGTCAGATACACACCTTAGTGTCCAGTTTTTTTCAATGAAGCAAGGCTCACTTAGTACCCAAGGGTTCTTTGGAATGGCAAGCTGATGTGGCATTTTAAGCCCTGGCACTTCCTGTGGACGTCATCGCTACTAGTGGTACTGCTTGTTGCAGATTACTGTGGTTCATGGAACGACCATATTTTGGCCATTCCTCTACATTTTATCATGCAAACATTGGTGCATCTAAACAAACATGTATGAGCTACATGATGCTGATGTACAATACTGCTCATCTACAGTCCATACAAGCTACATACGGCTCGGCAATCTCAGGTCCTGTAGGTTCTGTCTCCATGTCCACATTGTCTTTTCCACATGTGTTCCCCTTGCTCCCTCATGAAAATCATATGCTTCTGAATAGACTGAAAGGTGTGTATCTTCCTTCCTTCAACCACCATTGCCACCGTTGGTGCCTTCACCATCCTATTGAGGCTAGCACATCACGCCCTGCCTACAGTTAGTACCAGAAACACCCTTGGCTCAGGACCATAGTATTTCACTTGGCAACCTCTCATGGTCAGTGTAGACCAGGACACATCTCATCTTTCTGGCGGATCCATGCCAACCATACACACCTGTGACAAGGCGGTGACTGGAGGGCCCATTGAGGGAAGACGTTGCAGAAGACGCAACAATTCACTTTACTGTTCTAATCATTCATGGTAGGTTGATGTTGAGGTCATGTATCATTGTCACAGCACAGTCATCATCCTTGAGCCTGTTGTTCTAGTGCTAGTATTTGTGGGATTCAATGCCACAGCTCGCCACGTTCTCATGAAACCTATGGGTGCACTCAGAAATGCTGCTTATCTGGTGAAGCTAACACAGCTTAGCACATGTGATATTCCTCATGTCGTCCACAGTGAAGTGCTTGATGAACGAGTCTGTGAACTCCTTCCACGAGGTCGGCCACCTCAGGGTAGGGTCTCCACCAATGCAGATCGGAGCTTATGGGGTTGAAATTCGGGTTGAGGTCGTGATGCAAGCAACCGTTGCTATAATTCCTTGTAGTTTGGACTGCATCACACCGGTCCACAAATCTAACGATGACCCTCTCAACAGAATAACGGTTTAATCACCTTGTACTTCGGGGCATCTACACTGGTGGCGGTGAATTATAGCTCTAGTCCAAGTATCCAAGTATGCGGATACTGTCCATCCTTCTTCGATGGGTTAAATGGCTCCAGATTGGGTGGGCTCGGGAAATCCACCACAACTTCAGGTACGGTGGAAACTGCCATGGCTATTGTCAGTGAACACTTTGTGCGCTCCTCATTAAGATGCATGCTTTGCTTCTCCAATAGGTCCATGTTTGTCTGCATGTCAAAGAACTGCTTTTGCAACACTGCATTTGTTTCTACTCTTCCTTGTGCCTCAAATGCCGAGGCCATCGAGAACATGACGGATGAAATCATCCTTACATCTGATGCAACTTCTTCCTCAAAGGGTACTTCAATCACCCCCTTGTCGCCAGAGTCTGTAGCTGGCCTTGACCACAAATCTGTTAGTAAGAAAACATGGTGCTGGTCTATGCTGACCAGGAGAGGTTGTCACGTGAATGATTTTGCCCCTGAGCCAATGGTGGCTCTGATACCAACTGCAAACTGGGCGCGGTGTGCTAGCCTCAACCGGAGGGTGTAAGCACCAATCGGCGGCAGTGGCAACCAAGGGGAGGCTGGCACACACCTTGCAGTGTATGTAGAAGTGCAGGAACTCTTGGGGGAGCACGGCAACACGTGTGGCAAAGTGTGAGCAACCATATTTTTTATTCAAGTATCAACCTGCAAAAAAATGTGTGCATGGTGACACAATCTATGAGATCTGTGGTTCCCAAGACATATGTGGANGCTCTGATACCAACTGCAAACTGGACGCGGTGTGCTAGCCTCAACCGGAGGGTGTAAGCACCAATCGGCGGCAGTGGCAACCAAGGGGAGGCTGGCACACACCTTGCAGTGTATGTAGAAGTGCAGGAACTCTTGGGGGAGCACGGCAACACGTGTGGCAAAGTGTGAGCAACCATATTTTTTATTCAAGTATCAACCTGCAAAAAAATGTGTGCATGGTGACACAATCTATGAGATCTGTGGTTCCCAAGACATATGTGGATCTGTATGGGTAAGAAACAAGTATATTGGCATCAGATTGCTGCATTTCATCTTCCCAAATTTCCAACGCACCAAAAATCACGTCATTCCGTGAAGCAACAGCCAAGATATGGCCGTTTCTGTGAACCACAGCAATCTCCTGCTGGCAGCACCACTAGCGACAGTGATGCCTGCCAAAAGCACCCTGGTCTGCAAAAACACATTGGGGTGAAATTTTGAAGTCCCCTTGGTCCTCAATTATCCTTCATTCATTTAAAAACCATTCCCCAAGGTACAATTTGGTCTTGTTAGGTCTTCCAGGGGTCGAGGCATGGTCCTTGGGAATGAATTTCGATCACCTCTTTTCCCCTCGACCAGTCCAACCTTCGGCCAGGCATAACCTCCTCTATTTTTTTATAGATCAATCATGTTCTTGGACTAAAATCACATGGTTTTTTCTTTTCATATTTCAATCCACAGTCAAATGAAAATTTCATGGAAGTCTCATGACGTAATCAGTGCTGTTGGCACTGTCAAGCTTGCATATCTGGTGGAAGTTACCACAGGACAGGAGCAACAAGGTCTCTTCGCCGGATAACTCTGAAGTCATCCGGCAGATATTTTTCCCGGGATCCATTAGGACAGGGTGTTTCTGGGGGACTGTGCAGGATTCTTGTCTCAGAGTCTGCAACTTCTTAGTGCTGTTTGTTACTGAAGGACTTGGTCAAAACTCTTACTTGAGGTCCGCGAACAGGTTTCAAACCCCGTCAAACCCTATCACCAAAGCTGAAAACTAGGTTATCAGAACACGCTCCAAACAGAGGTCATCATGATGGTATGAAGGTAAACCTGAGCCTCAGAGATAGCATTTTAATGAGTCCTTGATGTGAGAAGGCACCTCGACGGACTATCTCCATTCCAACTGACTCATGGTAAGATACACCCATCACAAACTATCACCCTTTGGATGAAACACAAGGCCAAACAGACCAAAATACCAGGTCTAATCAAACCACCTCAATTCCAAATGAATATTGGTAAGTTACACACATCATGCTGAAGGGATGTCATGCCATCTTAGTTCTTATTGATCATTCCCCTATAATGCCACAAGTTCTACCAACGACCACCTTGGTTACCGTCGAGGGGAAAATGTGGCTGTGTCTAAGCTATGTGCGGAACTCCAAGGAGCTCCCACCATTATCACAAGTTATGTTTGAGTTTAAATCACCTGTCAATTCTAGAAGGAGCTCATGACCTGCTACGGCAGTCGGATCAAGAAGAGAAGAGTGTTCCACCCTTGGCATCAGGATCAAAATGGGTGGACCAGTCATGCACCTGAACTGCTTCTGCAAACACTGTACAAACCTTAAGGCATAGCTTGGCTCGTCTACTTACACACTGCCAATCATGCATGCATCACAGTGAATTTTGCAGCTACCATTGAGGTTTCATTCCAGGAAATATACGGCAAGATGCTTTGGAATCCGATCATGCTTCAGAGTTTCACCAAGGTACTCACTGTGAGTATACATTGGGTAGACTTAAAAACAAGACTACATGGAATCTCAATCTTCTGCTTTGAAGCTAGAGGCTAAAGTCAGAGTTGTAAGAATAAGTGCACAAAACTGAAAGGGAAGTGGCTCAAAACATTCTCCATCTATGAAATCTGAAAAAAAATAGTACCCAAACATTTTATGCTTGACAGCATGGTGATCCACATGTTTTCCCATTTCAGTGTTTTCAGCATTACAATGATCCCGTCAAGGACCTACACTGACAAGACATATCACCACCACCGACCATCAAAGTGGACGAGGATAGACATGAATTAGAAAAGATACCATTGACAAGGGAAAGTAACAAAGGATGTTGTGGATTTGATGAAGGGGTGATGCAGCAAACAACAACTGGCATTCATACGACATCCTCCAATAAGTTATCATTTGATCAATGGCTAGTTTCCTCACCACCAGCCATTTCACCGTCATGCGCAGGGACACCATAGCTATACTGATAGAAAATGTTGCTTCCTTGGCATACACAAGTTTCTACACTCAGAGTGTGAATGTTTCCATCACTTAGTTTGTGGCTGATAGCAGAAATTCTGTTTCTTTGTTGGACAAACCATATAAACTTTGGCCGACTACCCAGAATTCTGATGCTCCATTCCCAAAGTGTTGGACAAGTTTGACCAATTTTAATCTCACAAGCATGCATTAACTTTCTTGCATTGCTAGTTTGAACATTTAGCAAACTTTCTCATTGCCACCAGTGACATTGTGACTTCATGACTTTCAGGGCCTCATCAACAATTTTTGTCATTTATCAATGTAAAAAATATTTCAACGCTTTTCATCCAACTGCAGCAACCATTAACACATTAGCTCATGCAACAATGAGCACGGTTTATCTTTTTTTTTCCAAAGCATGGAAGTATTCAACCTTATGCGATGGGTGTGGGTATAACATTCACAGCTGGAGTTTCTATCATATCTCAGCATGATGAGAAAGATAGCCCCGTCCGGAAGGTGGCCTAAAAAGGACTTATTTGCAGAGATGATTCCATTTTATAACGCATTATTCAGTTAAAATGCTGGCTTCTGAATAGGTTTCCCTCAATACATCTTCCGTTGCCCACCCTTTTCATCCCTTTTGCATCTCAAACCTCTACCTTAACGACAAAATTCCATCTCTCTCTCTCTCTCTCTCTCTCTCTCTCTCTCTCTCTCTCTCTCTCTCTCTCTCTCTCTCTCTCTCTCTCTCTCTCTCTCTCTCTCTCTCTCTCTCTCTCTCTCTCTCTCTCTCTCTCTCTCTCTCTCTCTCTCTCTCTCTCTCTCTCTCCATCTCTCTCTGTATCACTCTCTCTCTATCTCTATCCTGCGCTACAACTCTCATCCATGGTCCTCTTTATCTCAAGTACGTTATTCTCATGACTGACTAATCTCTCCCAACACCAGGCCTTTCTAATCCCCCCTCCTCCCCCCACTCCCTTCAACTGGACCCACACCCCTGGGTCTGACCACACATGGTCTCCACCAAATCTAGAAAAATTTTACAAGCCACATGACACTGACTGGGCATTCAAGCTACTAGGGGCCAAGCTTGCATGAAACTCTGTGACATCTGCAGTGACCGAGAAATTTTTGTTCAAAATATTTTCCAGAAAAATTTTTAAAACACCCATAACTCTGTAGAGATCCAGAAACATTCCAGCCTCTTGTATCCAGTGGTGAGATTTATGCAATGTTTGGGACAACATGTGATAGAATCTTGATGATTCTCAAGAAGCAATGGAACGGACAGACTAAAGTCATTGATTAGATGATGACTTTCAATCTGGTGACTACATCCTACTAGAGAGCACAAACATCATGCTTCGAGGGCAAGAAAAGAAAAGGCTGAAACCTATGTGGATGAACCCATTGTCGATTCAATAAGTTTTCACACCTTTCTTTGCTAGCCTATGCTTTCTTGAAGGCATGTCCATCCATGTGGTCTTTTATGTCAACAGTCTCAAGCCATACCAAGACAATGAAGATAACTTCCTCAAACAAGATGAATCCCATCCACAATCTATCTGAGTGGACAAGGATGTAAAGTGTGTGATTGGAGACATCCATAAAGATAGAAAACGCAGAAAAGTGACCAAAACGCCTGTCAAGTGGCAGGACGAGTATGCAGCATACAACAGTTGAGAACCCTGTAAAAACTTGCAATTTGTGAACTATATGTTTTCCTGCTATTTCAGCAGACACCGTTATTGCTATATGACGTAACGGGATGTTGCGGCTAAAAAAGGGGCAAGTGCTACATCCCTGACGTAAAAAAAGTCCCTAAACTTCATTTGTGGATATCTTTGATGTTTTTATTGTACCCCACCATGTATCATATTCTTGTGCTAGCTAATGAAAAACATTTTGGCCAACTAACCTGACCACCCATGTTCCGCTTCAGTAGTTTCTGACAACATGGATAACTTCTTGGGAGGGTCAATAGAAATTTCACAAGCCTTACCTACAGTTTAATGTTTTTGTTAGATTTCTTTACGGTTTTATATCTTGAAAAATACTTTCCTTGCATGTTCTCAAAATCCCTCAACTTCTTGGTGAGGTTTCTTAAATCTTCCAGAGACATTGTAAATTCACATGCATCAGTTTTGTTCTGCACACAAAAAACGGTTCCATGCCGTTACCTTGCCAACGCAATTTCTGTCCTCTTGACTTTTACTCGTGCACATACCATGCAGACAACTGAGAAACATGAGAGGATTCCACAATGCGATGTCTTCAGTTAAAATACAAAGTTGAAGCAGACCTCACTTGGTCATGCTTTTCTATGGAATTGTGCCTTGCAATTACGTAGCTTTGTGAGACTAGCCTCGGTTTTTGTTTTTATAGTTAAGTCACTGATTTCTCACGTTTGAGATCTTGGATTCTTGTGATAGATTGGATACCATTGTTTCTTAATGCACTTTAGGACATTGTGTGTTTTTTCTTGGATGCAGTAGGCATTGCTCAGGGGTGTCATAGTTCTCGTTGATGATACTGTTGCACTTATGCTACCAGAAATTTTTTGCAATAGCCGCTCTTGGCTTTTTTCCAAGAGGCCTGGCTCAAATCCATTGGTGGCAGCAGAGTACACCCTTTGCTTGACGTGGATGGGTGGGCCTCGCTTCACAGTTTGCCTCTAACCACGGCCCATATTGTCTGTTTCACACTTTTCTATTTCACCCATGATTGTGGGTGACGAGCATGATTCATGGCGTAACCTCTCGCTCCCTCATGTTCTCTCATTCTCCCACGTGCTAGTCTCCCTTAACACACAGTAACTGAGAATTGAGGAGGAAAGCTCCTTGTTTCTGCACTCTCCCACATGCATGAGAGCACAGAATTCGATCCAGAACCTTCAGCCTCTTCCGATCAAGCTCGTAGCATAGTTGGTGATGCCACCACTCACCACCATGGAAATAGCAGCAGTTAATCATA
>SZWC01005125.1:102223-126640 GCA_023375785.1 Penium margaritaceum
GGGGGGGTGACGTGGGCTTAGTCCAAGAGTAAGTCAGTTCACATCCGGCAATCGTCTCATCATTTGGTGTCTTGAAAAATCAATCTTTTGGAGGGTCGCACGCTGACCTCATCACTCCCAAGCATGTTTCGCGCATGTGCAAGGTACCTTGACGGCCGCCATACTTTTGCATGTGCAATCCAAAAGGTTGGCGGTATTTCCCACAACATTCAGGTGCTTGCACTTTTGCACAGAGTTTGCGGAAGTGCGAGGATCTGATTGGGACAAGTTTCAAGGTGTGCTTCACCGTTACTAGGGTCAACAACAATAATGAGAAAATTGACCTCACTTTTTTACCCTTGCACGACATTGCGTTGAGTTGGTGGCCTGATCTAAAGACCAACCAATGACAGCAGGAGACCATCAGAACTAGATCAACGGCTCACGCGACCACTCTCACAATGTCAACCGCAGGCGTATTACCTCTCAAGCAGATTAATCTGAAGTGGCACGACTCTCTCACACCACCAGAAGCAAGGAGTAGCTTTGTGTGCGCTACTCTCGCTCATTTTGGGAAGCTGAACGAGAAGTCTGACGCATAGTACAGACTGCAATGTCTACATCATCAATTCATCATGGCGGAGTACACTCTGCGTTTCTGGGATATCATCACCGGTAGTGACCTTGCTCCCAAAAAACAGTGTTTTGACTAAAAACAAACAGCCTAAAACGGGATACTCAGCAAGCAATCGCCATCTTTGGCATCCAAGACGACCTTCCACAAATGATCACAATAGCTGATTTCATCAAAAGTGCCAACTACAACGTTCGGATACAAGAATCCAAAGGCTGGTGACCCCAAGCCCACAATTTTTATCGTAGTGGAATAAATTTGCAGTCGATGGAAACCTCATCTCCGGAGATGCCATCGATCAACGCGATCACTGAATCTGTTGGACTTGCAGGAAGCTTGGTCACATCACACACGAGTGTTGGAAACGGAACCAATTAAAAAAAAGGGGGGGGAAAGTCACTGAGAAAAAGTGATGAGTCAGGAAAATGTAAAGGACAGGAATGGATGGTGAGGCTCTTGTCCGGTCAAAAAAAAATTGCACCGACCGATCGCCCATTTGAGCGGCTCACATCACGGCAGACGAGGGTTCCTGAGTTTTCAAAGTTCGACGACGAATTTGAGGACGGCCAACCGGCAATAATGCTGCCAGTACAACCGAGGAGTTGCAAGAGTCGTAGAACGGTCTCGCGTGGACAGCCAAACCCGGCTGTCCATCATCTCCATGTGCCTTAACAGCAACCTGAGAAACAAGGGGCACGCCAGTTGCGTATGTGTGGACACAGACAAACAAACTAGCGTGACGTGCCTGCTGATTCGGCAACTCTTAGAGCTGAGTCAGAAATGTCAAGCGGGTCTTTTGAGCCACGAATTTTCTGACCCTACACATGCACTCAGTGCCTCTTTCAGCGTGTACAGTGCAGTTTATGCCCTTTTGTTTTCTCTTAGAAAATCGCCCTACCGGTGAACTGCAACTCAGGGACATGGTAACCAAAACAGGGCACCCAATTCACCTTTTGGGGTTGAAGGCCAACAACGATCACATGGGGGGTATTACAGCAGATCCAGGGGCATGACAGCAGTGAAGAAAAAATCCAACTATCCCAGTTTCTTCACCTGTGCCTTGGAGGGTTAGGGGATTTACTTTTTGGTGTGTTATTGTGTCTCTATGTAGTCCAGGAGTGCCGGCTATGTTTTCATATTTGACGCATGCACTCCATGATACTAGCATGGTGCAGTTCAATGTCATATGATGCATGATGTGCAGGAATCACATTGAGCATGATGCTTGCCAATGCTGCATGGCAGAGATGCACTGAGCACTTGTGAGAGGTTGTCGCCTTGTAGCTGATGTGTCGGCTGCCCATCCAAGATTTACTCTGAGACCAAGTGTTACACCGAGCGGAACGTGGATGGCTCACGAGGATGAGGTGCGGAGCAAGAGACGATTCAAGGAATTAGGACACTTGGGGTAATTCATATCTACCAGTATATGTATTTTTATGACAAGGTTATGATATGTCAATTACATGTATACAATATAGAGAAACAGAATGAGGTATATCTTGGGTGTTGGGTGCTTGAGTCGAGCAATGCGTGCGACACCGTGTCCTGAGTGATTACTTTAAGAAACTCCACTGAGAATTCGAGTGGTTTGGAGAGTATTGAAGCACGGGTTATCAAATTCTAGTGCTGTAGAAAATTCAAATGAAAAATATCAAAACGTCGATAAAATTTGTGACACTTCTGTTGACCTTTCCAGACAGTGGTTGAATGTGGCAGAAAATTCAGGGGAGAAAACGCTGGAATTCATTGGTCAGAATGCCCTAAGCCGATCGGGGTAAAGATCCTGAGGTTGAATTGTGGTGGGCCATAAATGCAATAACAGGAATGCCCACTCGCAGATTCTAGGGACTCATGTACGTCTGGAACGTATCACCAATGAGGTGACCATACACCTCACTGTCATGTTGTGACGCGAGTAATGGTGCAGTCATTGGTCTAGCGGGACCAGTGACAAGAGAAGCATTGAAATGAATACAATGATGCACTGAGAATCAGGAGAAAATGCTTTGTACAATGTAACCCAAAAGAAATGGTCGCTTACAAAATGAACACCACATGTTGGTTTGAAAAATCTCATTTAGTCAATAGACAAAAACATGCCAGTAGATATTGAATGTCCATAGACAGTAAGAACGTTCACAAATAGACACAAAAAACCACTGTCTTTGAAGTACAAAAACTGCTTTTCCTGGTGCTTTCTGATACATCCAAGCTTTTTTGTTTTTGTAACGCAGTTATGGCGGCTGATGTGAAAAAATCACGATAAACGCAGGTGCCTGTTACAACATTGCATGAGTAAGAAAAGTTGAGTAAACGATTTTGTGTCTACTCTATGCCTCGATCAAAAAGCATTAATCTGAATATCCACTATTGCATTCCGCGCCAACCAGATATGCTAATCTAACGGCCAAATTTGATTAGAAGAAAATGTATGGATAGCAATACGCAGTCCACCTGAAAAAAATGACCTTCCTCCCAGCTTTTTCTTAACATGATGCCTTCCAACAGATATCGCCGGAGTAAGCGGGAAAGTAGTCTGTTCATGTTTTATTTCATTCAACTTAACTTGCTTTTTACAAAGTCTTTGTGATTCATCGCGGTCCATTTTCGGCATCTCACTTATCCGCTCTCTGTTTTGATTGATTTTGGTTGGCTGATCATGAGGCTCGTTTAACGAATCTTCAGAAATTGCACATGTATACATTGCACGTACGTAAGAAAAAAAATCCTTAAAACTTCACTGGGAGCTATCTGCCTCGATGAAATTCAACCAGATTTTTCTTGTATGGCACTTCATCACTGTCATGCATATCTAAAGGTGGCACACATATATTTGGCAGATGTGTGATTCAAAAATCAGCATTCCCACAACACAAGGACCTGTTACAGTATTAGGAACTATCTGTTACATCCAAGATGTATACAAATCCCTAAACTCCACAAGTGGAAATTTTTGTGGCCCACCAAGTGTCGACCTTGTGATTTTTACACTGTTTGGTCGAGGGAATTTTGGCCACCTGCCCCAACCATCACTGTTCTGTTCCCAAAGGTTCTGAAAACTTCAACCACTTTCCACTATTTGGTTGAATTCTTGACCGTGCTAGACTCTTAGAAGACCGTGCTTCAATGTTCTCAAAGTTCCCCGACTTCTCCGCCGAGATTATCAAAGTGACTACTCACGGCACGAATTTGTACATGCTGCTTGGACCAAGCGCAGAAGATCCGACGTATGCCTTAGTGTGAATCTCGTTATTAGATACATACGTGCTTGACTTTTCCAAAACTAGTCACTAAAGCATATTTAGCTTTAAATACAGATTATTGTTCCAATTCCTCAAATCTTCTACTGCTTTGTATCTCAGACCTGGGAACCACACACGTTTCGCTCGGCGTAACACTTGGTATCAGAGTGTAGGGGTGTTTGAGGGGTAGCCGCCACATTAACTACCATACAAAAACCTTGCACAAGAATTAAGTGCATCTCCACCATTCAGAAGTTTACAGATCTTGCAAAGTTTGATGAAAACAGTGAAAGGAGAAAACACACCAGACAACAGTTGCCAGCTTATAGCAAAGACCATCACTCTTGAGGATGAGCAATACAAGAATAATGACACTCTTCAGGCAATCCAGACAGTAGTAGTAACTTTTGCAATGAATGGCACAGCATTGATGACCCCAATGGTCAACCCAATGGCGGACCCGTAGGGCTCAGCGAACCAACCGCCACACCATTACACGCTGGGTCGACAACTGGCACGATGGAAGGCACCGGCCAACAAGCTCACAACAACAAAGACATGTACCATATATCATTCAGATTGGAGAGCCTCAACGCCCATCTTCTCTAGCAACTCAACGCGGAAATGGAGGAGCTACAGAGTTCGCACACTCAAGAAGCAATGCTCACCAAGAGAAATCTTCAACTATTGAGTGAACCCCAAAATTGGTCGGCACTCCCTGAACCATTTGATCCTACAAACTCAAACGGGACCGGCAATTGGGATGTGGCTGACAATTCTAGAGGTGGCCTTGCTTTTTTGTGGCATGTCTTTAAGTTGGTGGTCCAATCTAAAGACCATCCAGCAACAGTAGGAGACCGGCGGTGCCCAATGAACGGCTGACGTGACCGCTCTCACATCGCCAACCGCATGCATTACACCTCTCAAGAAGATCAACCCGATGTGTCACAACTCCCTAACACTGCCAAAAACTTGAACAACCTTGCGCGTGCCACTATCGCCCACTTCAAAAACAATTGAGAAGTTTGACGCATGGTACAGGCTTCAATGCCTACATCAACAGTCCGGTGTGGTAGAGTACAAGTGAAGTTTTTTCAAAATCATCCCAGCAACAACCAAAATCTTCTTCTACAATAACAATAGCCTCAAGCAAGATGTTTTTCAAGCACTTTCCATATTTTGCACCCAAGAAGTTCTTACATAAGTTATCACTGTAGCCGATCACATTTACAGTGCTGACTACAACACAGTATGCATGAATCCAATAGCTCGCAATCCAAAGGCCACCATTTTCATCATGGCAGAGGGAAATGGCAATCGATGAAAACCTTGCTTCTGATGGAGATTGACGTCATCGATCAACACAATCAACGACTCTATTGGACTTATGGGAAGTCGGGGCACATCTTGCACGACTGCCAGAAACGGCAGCAGCTAGCTAAAAAGGGGAGGAACCTAGAGAGAAAAAACAAGGAGTCGAGAAAGGAAAAAGGACAAGAGTTAATGGCAGAACTCCTGGCCGGTCAGAAATTCAATGCCAACCCGATCTCCCAGATGAGGGGCTCTCATTGCCGCAAACAAGAAATCCTAAGATCACAAAGTTAAAAAAGGATTACGAAGACTACCATTCAGCAATATTGCTACAAGTGCAACCAAGGGGTTGTAAAAGTCACAGAACGATACTGGCGGTAATGGATGGAGGAGCTACTCACATTTATACAATGAAGAAAATGGTTTGGAAGCTGGGTTTGCCCACAAAACCAAGGGTTTTGGAAGGAAAAACCATCGATGGAAAAACAACACATTTACTGACTTTGCGAATTCCTCCATCAGCAAATCAAAGATGCACACAACGTGACAGCCTGGAGGGCTTACCTTATAAGTGACCACAAAATCATCCTCAAGCAAGATTACTTGTACCAGGATAATCTGCAAGTGGATTGGAGCAGCGGATGTGATTAAAAACACATGCATCTGGTCAAGTGACTCCCGATGCAGCAACGGTTACGAGGAGTAGTGATGGTGGAAGCAGTAGAGGAAGCTACATCAACCATAAAATTTCATTTGATACCTTTGCATGTGGCCGAGAGATATCTGCAACCCAGAGCTCAAGCGTGGCTAGCCCACGTGGAGACAAGGGAAGCGGAAGAAATCATATCAGCTGAGGTAACCAGGCCTCAAAACTTGACAAGTTTACATCCATTCCAAAGGAGTTTGCATCACTCGTCAAGCATTTCAAAGGGAATTTTCGCAAAGAATTGCCTCAAGAGCTACCTCCACAGCAAAACATTGATCACCAAATAGACTTGAAGTTCGATTACAGACCGACGGTGAGAAAAATCATTCAATGATCAACCACGAGCCGATCAAAGTCAAGAAGTAATCAGAAAAGATGCTTAGTCAGGGGTTCATCAGACGTTCCACGTCACCCTATGCAGCACCTGCATTCTTCCTACAATAGAAAACCAGAAACATGTGGATGTGCATGAACAACCAAATGTTGAACGATAAAACATTAAAAAACCGCTATCCTCTTTCATGAGCAGACAAACTTCTTCACCAATTCTATGGACCCCTAAGTTCCAACAAAATTGACCTACATTACGGCTATTATCAGATCGGCGCATCTGATAAAGGACGTCAAGAAGAGAGAATTTCATACCATATGCGGGTACTTAAACTTCAAATTCATACCGTTTGGACTCATGAACCCTCCCGCAACATTCATGGCAGCGATGAACAACATCTTTCTCCCATACATCAACAACTTTGTTGTCGTATACCTTGACAATATCCCGTTGTACAGTCACACCCCAGAGGAGCATAATGGACACCTCCAAAAAGCTCTCAAGATTCTACCAAGAGAGAAATTTTATGGACAACTCTTGAAAATTTAGTTTGGTTGCCGTTCAATTGAGTTTTGGGGCCACATCATCGGTGGTGAGTGGATCACCATGGACCGGAAGAAAGTGGAGCCACATGTTGTTTTGCTAACGCTGACCAATGTTTGAGATGTCCAATTGTTTTTGTAAATTTTCTATTACTACGGCAGATTTGTTGAAGACCACATCCGGGTGTCAGTGCCTCTCTCCAATGTTACTCATAAAACCACTGAGTGGAATTTAGGAGACTGAGAACAAGAAGCTTTTAAATCTCTGAAAAACGATCTGACTTTGGCCCCAGCCCTACGTTAAGTGCATCCAACGGTGGACTACATGCTGGCCACCGATGTGTCTGGTCAAGCAATCAAAGCTTTTCTCCTTCAAGACAACAGCAGTGGAGAACAGCCGGCTGCGTACATGTTGCAAGAGCTACGCGGGCCGGAACTAAACTGCAAAGTATACAAGAAAGAAGTAATCGTAGTGTTGCACATGTTCAAAACATGTCAATACTACTTCAAATTCTGGTGACTCACTGTCCGCACTGACCATCACGCACTAAAACATCTCAAGACTTAGCAAAGCCTGAGCCATGGACAAATTCGATGGATGTAGTTCCTCAATGACTACGACATTGAGTACCGACCTTGAAAAACAAATCCAGCAAATGCTCTGAGTTGGCGACAATTCATTATGGCCATGATCAACACACTTGTTTTTTAGGAAGACCCGTACCCTGTGAGATTGTGCACAAAGATTTACAAGGATTTCAGCAGGTATGACAAAACTAAGTTCTGGTTCGATGATCCATACTAGCAAGAGTGATTCCCTCGCTAGGTCGCCATACCACCAACCGAGGAGTTATGTCAAATGCTATTGGAGAATTTCCACAGCACTTGTCCAGGTGGACATTTCAACAAGGACAAGATGCTCAAGAAGTTGGCAAACTATTATTGGTGGGATACAATGCACACCGACGTGGCAGCCTTCTGCAAAATAGTGCGACGCCTGTCAATGACAAAAATCTTGCCACAAAGACCACCGGGACTCCTCCAACCTCTCCTTGTTCTGAAAGCGCTCTGGGTCAATATCAGCATGGAATTTGTGACGTGGTTGTCCACCACTCCCATGGACTATGACGCCATCCTCGTGGTGGTGGACAGATTTTCAAAAATGTTAGAATTCATCCGGACAATGACTACCGTCACTAGTGAGGGAACAATGCGGCTGTTTCTAAACCAGACCGTTTGACTACATGGTGTGCACCACGTACAATCATCAACGATAGAGGTGTGCTTCACTAATCGCTTTGAGCATGAATTGGTAACACATTATGGCTGTTGGATCTAGCTATTGACGACGTTCCTTCCAGAAAATGTGTGGTGGAAATTCCAACATGATTGCCTTCTCTTGTGGTTCACTTCCTCCTTTTGGGCATATCAGACATTGAGTATGAGCCTTCTGGTTGCCTCACGCTATTTGAGCAAGAATTTAGAGGCAGAAATTTTTGAGAAGGGAATTGTGCAATTTTGCACTAGTTTTTGGACATGACTGGATGATTTATAGGGCTGTTCATGAACTCCCCAACTCACTAAACCGTGCATGATTCGGCAAAGTGTAGCAGTAGTTACGCTTGCCGAAGCGCAGGTCTCACCCACCACAGAAACACCTAATGTGTCCATGGTGCGCATACTCCATGGCGCCTTCCTTCACTTGTGAAACGCCCTTCCCAAGGCGCAGATCCCTTTGCCCGTGATGGAGGGGTCTCCTGCACCGTGTTAATGGACCTCGGTCACTTTTGCGTTGAGTTTGATAATGAGGTTTGACAGGGTTTGAAACTTGTCCACGGACCTGTAGTAAGAATTTTGACCAAGCCTTTGAGTAACAATCTGTACAACTGTTTTCCTAACTCTGAGCCAGGAATTTGGCTTCGTCCCTCGGTAACAACAAGTAGTACTAGAATCTGGCGTATTATTCGTCGCAGCGACTAGGGTGCACCAGATGTATTTTTGATACTCTATCTGGTGGACTTTTCACCGGCAATCGAGTCGCAGCCGGCTCCCCAAGCCACCGTGCACATTTCAACTTTGGAAGTTCATATCTCCCGCGTTACTTGTTTGATTCTTGTGAAACAACTTCCAAAGGATTGAGCAACTCATCAACTTTGAAAGGAAATAATCTATCTTGGGTTTGGAGAAATCCTTGATCCGCCAGATCTAACTGTGAGGCCTTTTCTCTCCCTGGAAGCTCATTAGCGCCTCCCGACACCACATTTGGACATGCACAGGAGTAACTTTACAACACTCTCTCCCTTGCACCTTCCATGCTCCTGCTTGCTCTCACTCATCTTCAGTTTCCCCCTCTAGTGCACCATAGCTGGTCATTACGAGCCCGACCACCGTCATCGCGTGCCGGTCCGCGAATTGCGCTTTGGTCAAGCAACCCGCAAGCATGTTGTGCTTGGTGTATTGCTACAGCACCACCTGCCCCTTTTCAACCATGTCCTGTGCGTAGTGATAACGCACGTTGATGTGTTTTTTCCTCTGGTGCTGCACCAGATTATTCGTCAGCAAGATGGAGCCGATGTTGTCCTCTTGCACCACCGTAGGCTCTTGTTGTGGCACGCCCAGCTCCCCCAGCAACCTACACAGCCACATCACCTCCTTGACCGCCTTGGCCAGTGCGATGTACTCTGCTTCTACTATGGAGGTGGTGACGGAGTCTTGCTTCTTGCTGCACCATGAGACCCCTGCACCAGTGAGGAAGAACACGTAGCCAGAAGTGGACTTCTGCTTTTCCGCATCTCCAGCATAGTCTACATCCGTATAGCAAACTAGACGCAAGGGATCCAACCGCCCCATGCTGTTAAACCTGAGGCGCGCGTGCCACGTTGCCTGCAGGCACCAAAGGATGCGCTTCACCACCTGCCAGTGTAGTGGCCCTGGATCGGTGAAATATCTACTCACTTGGCCTCATGGGAGGTATAGTTAATCGACCCAAATTCATACACTCCATTATCAGTGTATCAATCAATGTATTTCTCTATTCATGGATCTCTCAATATTTATAAACATGAATGCATGTGAATAAATTCCACACAAAAATTTCTCATCAAACATCAAAAGAATAAGGGTACTACTATGAAATAGAGAAGTTTTGCTGAAAAGTCAATGTTCACTTTTTTGTTCACTTCCCAATACACTATTGTGTACACAGCTTTGAGGATGAGGTGATTTGTTATACATTATTCATGGAGACAGGACTGCCTACTGGTTTGTCGTCCTCCATGCACTACCGCTTCAGCACCTCGGCCACCTATGTTGCCTGTCCCAACTAGAGCGTGCCTGTCCTCCGGTTTTGCATGATGCTCATCCTGAGGTAGAACTCTAGCTCCTCCATGTCCAACATCTAGAACATGCTGCTCAGCTACTCTTTCAGCTGCTGTAGGCTCTGCAGGTCTGAGGAATACAAGATCAGATCGTCCGCGTAGAGTGCAACGATCTGATAAAGTTTCTTATTGCATCCCATGAACACGCTGTGATCCTCCTCACAGCGCTTGAAGCAGAGTTGTACCATGCACCTGTTGGTACTAGCATTGAGGCCATTGTTTTAGCCCGTATAAGGACTTTCGCAGCTTGCACACCTTGCCCTCCGGTGCCTCCACTCCCTTTGGCACCTCCATATAGGTTTCATTGTCGGTGATGCCATTGAGGACGTTCACCTTCATGTCCACCTAATGGAGCTCCATATCCTTCACCACGGCCACCGGAAGGATCACTCGGATGGTTGTGAACTTGGCCACGGGTGCGAACTTCTCACCATAGTGCTTTATGCTATGCATACCCCTTCGCCATGAGCCTTGCCTTGTATTTTTCCACCACACCTTCTCTTGTGAACTTGGTCTTAAAGACCCACTTTGATTTGGTGGCACCTTTTGGCCTGTCAACCAGCTACCAAGTGTCGTTTTCATTAATGAATGCCAACGTTGACTTCATTGTGGCCTCCCACTACTCCCCTTGGGTTGTGCAAGTGCCTCTTGTACAATCGTTGGCTTTGTTGATACAATCACCATGCACCGCGTCATGCTGATTCATCAGCCAATGCCTGTGTTGATGCACTTCCTTACTCCTCATTGCCTGTCGATGCGGCGTGGCATTTTTGGTGGCGCCTTGTCCCTCTATTGCAATCCATTCGATTCTGCTCGCACCGGTGAAAAATTAACTAGATGGCCCCCCCAGGGTCTTTCTTGCTCCGGCAAAACATCGACCAGACGGGCAGCGCGCCCGAAGGATTTTCCTCCGATGTCTAACATGAATTCCATCGGGAGTGCGCACTTTTTCATCCGTAGTGCCACCTCCAAAGGATGTTTCCAGTAGATCTCTTGTCCAGCTGCATTGTTGTTGGATTCCTCCACGTCGGCTGCTGCCTCTGCTACACCGCCGCACTCCAACACCACCAAGCGTCCGCCGGCTCCTTCTCATAGTCAAGGAGCTGGAAACACTTCCCCTGTTTTGAAGATTCCATGACACACATGTCATTACTACTGCTGCTGAAGCTCTGCTCCTCATCAAAGTTGATGTCGCCATTGCGGATGATCTCTTGCGTGCACGGATCATGGAGCTGATTCACCTTTTGTGCACTATTGTAGCCAAGGAACAAGCACGGCTCTGCCCGCGGTTCTTGCTTATTGTAGCTTGTTGTATGCACAAGCTCTGCCCAAAATCCTTGCGGTAATCCCACATCCACAAGCATGGTCCGCACCAGCGTCTGCTTTGCCCTCTCCGCCACTCTGTCTAGTTATGGAAAGTAAGGCGTTGTGGGTTCCCACTTGATGTCATGTTGTTTCATCCACCCACTATAGCCAACGTACTCACTACAATTGTTGCTACGTAGCGCTCTGATCTTCTGGCCATTCTACCTCTCCATCGCCGTGACGTACTCCTTCAACCAGTCCAGGATCTCAACTTTTTGCTTCATGAAGTAGACAACGAGCTTCCAGTTTCATCATCAATGAATGTGACAAAGAATGACAAGTCACTATTTGACGGCATTTTGCATGGTCTACACACGTCGGTGTGCACATCAGGTCCTGTGTACGAGTTGCGTTCTCATAGAACGGCTTGTACTCCCTTGCCCAGAATTAAATGCTCACATTTTTTGTGCGCTACTGTCGCATCATTGATGCGCTGTTGCTGCACCATTGATGACAAGGTCATGCATTATTCTTCACTTTACCATCTCCTTAACAGTTGGAGGCATCGAATGTTCCAACCGTCGGTGCTCGAGCTCCAGATCTGCACTTTCTCCCTTGGACATGTTGAAAACGTGCTCTTGCAAGTCTTCTGCATCCGATGACGCGGGGACCACCTTGGTCTCCACGATGTAGAGACCACCCTTGCACCTTATCTCTAGCACGACCTCGCCACCGCCATCATTACGCACCATTGCACTGTAGCAGGAGGGCCGGTTTGGCCCTCCCCGCCCTCCCGACCAGCGAGGGCTGGCTGGTGGCCAGCCACGCGTTGGCCGCCAGCGAGCTGGCAGCCGGCCGGCTTGGTGGCCGGCCGCTGGTCAGGTGACTGGCTAGGCACCCGCCGGCCTGCCCCAGCTGTGGATCAAGCTTGGGGCTCAATCGGCGACCGAGGGGCCACCAGGCCTGGCGAGCAAGGCTGGTGGCCCTGCACCCTCGCCCCCACTCCCCTTCCTTGCCGGTTAAGGCGAGACAGACGAGGGGAGTGGGTGAAGGAGAGAGAGGGCGAGCGACTGGCATACAACTGGGCACAAAATTGTCCTGCGTACCTCGCACGCAACAATTTTATGCCGACGTGTCAAAAAAAACTCAAGTTCATTTAGGTTGAACTACGAGTTTCAAAACCAGAAACTTGTGAAGACTCTTGAGTTCGAAGTAACACCTCCTCGTTTCAGACCCAGAAGTAGGGGGTGAGGTAAAAATGGAAATGGGTCTCTAGAGACTTGAAACATTCAATTCTCCCTACACAGGTCGTTGATGTCGATTTCCCCCAAGAGTGACGTGAAGGAGAAAATCCATCAAGCGAGCTCTAGATGCCATTCCGTGAACTCCGGTGATGACCTAAGTGTAAGAGCTAAAGACTCTACCCCTTAAAGTGGTTTTCAGAGCAGGACGACCCTTGCGACCAAGTGTGCAGTGGTTCTGGCAGCTACAAGAAATGTAAAACACTGTGAGCATCTACAATAGCAGTAGAAACGCCAGAGAGGGGTACAACATTGAAACTCAATCATTTTAAGTACCGTATATTGCGTTGGAAAGCTCTTGAGGATGTCTTTTTTTTTCAGTCAGCTTCTCTAAGCTTCTCCTATGTGTCAAGGAGCTAGGTGGAGTATTCCTGGACGGGATGGGGAGGGTCCACCCCCCAAATCACAAATTTTTCCCTCTTCTCAAGGCTCCCTCTTCTCCTCTTTGAAAAAAATTGGGGCAGTGCCTTTGCCTAGCACTAGGGACTCTCACCACCTGAGAGAAAAGGAAAATGGAGGAAGTCGCCACTTCAGGAATTTTTGGAGGCCACCACATAGCCGTGGAGCACAAGTAAGGCGCCTCCAAGGGGGCTCAAGGTGCGCCAAGAAGACAGAAGAAGAGGCTGAGGAAGACCATAAGACAAGATTAGTGATGAGTGAGAGTGTAGGGGTAAGTTGAAACTCCCCTCCTCCTCACCTTTTTGAGCGATGCTCAAACTCTTGTAGCTTATTGATCTTGTACTTGCTTTTTTTTTCTAGGTTCCCTTAACTTGCCTAGTGTTGTGAGTCATGGCCTAGGGTTTTACCTAGAATCCACGTGATTGTGCCGACAGTGGCGGTGTACAAAATACTTCTTTCTACCATGTGATTGTGCCGACAGTGGCGGCCTAGAAAGATACTTTTTTTATATAATTTCCTCACCAATCATGAGAGCAAGGTGACTTCAGAGGGTGACACCTCCCCGCGGTTCAATGGTCTTTGTGTGCTAGTTGCATGGGTGAAAAAATGGCAAGCTCCGGACCATCCAAGACCACAAGGGAAAGGTGGTGACGGCCTCACCACACGCCCTCGGCGGACTCCAAATCCTGGGAGCCGCCGCCCCAAGCATGGTTCCCAAAACCAAAGGCAAGCGTACTGCCAAAAGCAACCGGCTCAGACCTCGACGATACCAAAGAGCATCTGCAAGCCGGTAAAGTGCTCAACAAGCATTTGCGACCCCAACGCAATAAACGACGTGCTTGAGAAGGACCTCCCGAGTGTGGACCCCGACAAAGAGCACGGCGTCAACAATGGCTAAGGCGATGAGGATCCCGGTCATCGCCATCGTTGCGCATTGAACTAAAGACAATCACTCAAAAAGGGCAAGACGCCCGTCGGGTCGCCTGAATTTGTCGATAGCAGCGAGGGTGCCAACAGCAGTAAATGCACGAAAAGCAATTGAGTGAAAAGCTCCCATGAGAACGAGCCAGACGACGTCACCGTAAAAGGAATTTGCAACGACCACCAAAGGCTTGCTGATTTGGCTACCAAGGCAACAAGCCGACTCAGGATCACCACCAAAGGTGGAGGTGCGGCACCACCTGGAGGAGTGGGGGCGGACCCCCCTTCCTATGATATGGCCGCGATGGGGCATACAAGCACCCACTCTAGCATCATCGCTGACGACAGCCTACTGTGGAAGGTGGGACTCCTTGGAGGCGCGTACGCAAATCATACCCTCTTGTAGTGGGTAAAGGTACACAGACAACGCAAGGCTCTTCAAGCTATTGCCGATACCCTAACGACATCAGAGCTCAAGTTTACATTTGCCAACCTGCTGGTCGAAGTTAGGCAGAGCATCATGGACCTCGACCGTGACCGCCAGCTACAGCGCCTGGCCGCTTATGAGGCAAGCCGCCAATGCGACGACCTCGATAAGGTTTTGTAGAGCGTGACCCAGGTGCGCTTGTGACAGCAATCGCAGCAGGCCACAGGTGCTAATGCCACTGCCGGTGGCAGCGACAACTTGCCTACCTTGACGACTGCCGGGCCATTCATGAACACATCCTTCCTCCACAGTGTGGAAACCTTCTGGAAGTGCGTAAAGCTGATCAACTGGCTAAATCGTATGGATCATGTCTTGTGTGTCCATAAGGTGCCACTCGGTCAATGGGGTGACCTCGCGACGAATCGACTTGTGGACAAGCTCTTCAAGTATGTGGTCAAGGAGTGTGGCGCACCGTAACCACACCTTTAGTGGCAGCCCACGCTAACTGAGGTCTTCTCCGCAATCATGCGTAAGAATTGTACCCAACGTGAGGAGGCGTAGTCCGCCTTGCTCAAGATCAAGGACTTCAAGTAGTAGGGTAGATTGCTCAAAGCCTAATTGAACGAGTTCACCGCACTCCTGGAGGAAGCCGAAAGCTTCACCGAGGGCCATGTGACCCAGAACTTCAACTACCCGGAGTGCATGCTACTGGAGTATTTGCATGATGGTATAGCCAGCAAGAAACCAAAGGACAAGACCACCACGACGGCAACTGGCCAAGCTTGGACAAGATAGAGGGCAATCCGCCACGACGTGACCAAAGTGTATTTGGCAAACCCGAACCACTACTCTGATTCATGGCCAAATGCACGTGCATAGTAAGGCCGCAACATCCACATGGATGCTACAGGGGCTGGTGGGTCAGCCGTATAGCAAGGCATGGCCAAAGGCAAGCAGCCCGCAAACCCTCGAGCTTAGAAAGCTGGGGGGACAAGGCCCCCAACAATAAGCATAGCCGCGACAATGACGAGCTACAGGCGGCGCGTGAGCATTGCAATGCAGCCTTTCAGGAGGGGCTCTATCACAACTGCATGCAGCTTGGCCAATTTAGAGCCCAGTGCCTTGAGGCTGCTAGCGGTGGGCAAGAGGTTGCAACATTGGCTACAACTACGGCATCTCATGGGGATGGTGTAGCAGGAGGCTGTGGGCAAGGTCGCGATCGCGGCAATGGGCCCAGCCGTGGTAACGGACAAGGCCATGAGGTGGGTTTTCCTCATCCCTGTCTGGAGTCAATGGGGACCACTCAGGGACAAAACTAGATCACATGTGTGGATTCATGCTGATAGACGAGGATGTTAAATGATTTGAGTTTTTGACGAGTTAAAAATTCCCTGTTGTTTTCTCCTCGGTTGTTGAGCCTCATTCTACAGTTGCTGACCAGTATTGCCCACTAAACCTTGTATCTTCGAACGACATGCATGATTGTACATGCTTCTTGGTGGCAACACCAACCACTGTGCAAGAGTTGTGTGACGCCGTGATTCAAGAAAATTCCCTCAAAGAAATGATTCCAATCGCGTTTGTTGTACCTTTGGTCGACATTTCTGACCCAATCAAATTTAGAGAGTGGAAGGTGTTAGCCGAATTCACACATGCCCACAAGATGTGGACTCAAGTAGGTGAATCATGGGAGTTACGCTGCCTGCAGTATAGATTCCATGAGTATCACAAACTCGGCTTGCCATCATCGAGCCTGTTCACACGGAAGAGTGGAGGTAGCATGACCGTGCAATTCAAAGGATACCTAGCTGGTACGCATGTGAACGTACTCGCTGACATAGGAGGGGATGAATCATTTGTTAGCCTTGGCTTCACCTGACAGGTTGGCCTAAAGTCACAGCCATTGAATGGCATGGTTTTTGTTGGTGACAACCGTACGGTACCCGTGATCGATACTTGTAAAGCAAAAACTTGTATTCAAGGATACACACATAGTGTCACGTTGAAGACTCTCAACCTTCTTTACCCATTTGACGTGGTGCCTGGCGGTCCCTGGCTCTATGAAACAAGATTGTAATATGCTTTGAATCAAAGTGTTTGATCCTCCAAAAGGGACAGTGTCACTTTACGCTGATTCCGATTATGAAATTGTCACAAGCCCGACTTAAAGTCTATGCCAACTTGTCTACGATGCAGGTCAAGAGACGTATTCGACAAGGTTTTCAATACTTCTTGGCTTTGCTACACAAAGGTGGAGAATGAAATAAAGGAAGACACGTCAGAAGAGGTCAAATCTCTATTGGCTGGATTTCTCATATGTGTTCCAAGACCCACCGGCTAGGCTTCAACTAGAAGGACACATGGGCCATACAATTTTGCAACAACTGGAGGTGATCCCACCGTTGAGACACATGTACCGCCCTAGTTCGACAAAGAGGTAAGAGGCTGGATGCCAAATCAATGAGTACCTTGCAAAGGGGTTTATTGAGCCAAGTAGCTTGCCGTACGGTGCGTCGATCCTTTTGTCAACAAAAAGGACAGTGGTTTACGCATATGCGTGGACTACTGGGCGCTGAACAAGCTGACGGTGAAAAATCGAATCCCCTTACCGTCAATTGAGGACTTGTTCGAACAACTCCAAGGGGCAACAGTCTTTTTGTCCTTGGGTTTGTCTAAAGTGTACCATCAAATCTGCATTACGGAAGATGATGTTCCCAAAACCGTATTTCAAATGCACAAGCGACACTATCAGTTCTGATTTGTATGCTTCAGGCTAACTAATGCCTTGGCAATATTCCATGGAGAAATGAATCAAACGTTTGCCAAGCAACTCGGCCAGTTTGTCTTGGTCTACCTGGACGACATCTTGGTTCTCTCCAAATCCATGGAAGATAAAATAGAGCACCTGCGCAATGTACCGAAGATCCTTTGAAAAAAAAAACATTCTATGCAAAAGTGAGCAAGCACAAGTTTGCACAAGATGAGCTCGAATACCTTGGGCACATAGTCGGCAAGGATGGTATCCGTCTCGACCCAAAAAAGGTCCACGACTTTGTAGACTGGCCACACCCACAAAATTTCGCGTAGATTCAGTCTTTTCTCATCGTTGCAAATTGTTTCCGACGGTTTATGCAAGGGTGTTTGACCCCGGTAGCGCCGCTAACCAGGCTCACACAAAATGATGTGCATTGGAATTGGACTTCAGCTTACAAGATTTCCTTTCTCAAATTCAAAGAGCTTCTATCCCCAGTGCCTGTCTTAGCTCTTCCGAGCCCATGGCAACCATGGGAGGTGCAATGTGATGTGTTCGTAGTAGGATTTGGAGGAGTCCTTGTACATAATGGTCACCCAGTTGCGTATAAGAGCCAGAAGCTCATCCTTGTTGAGACGTGGTATACAACTGGGGTTCAATAGCTTCTCGCGGTCGTACACGCTTTCAAGATTTGGTGTTACTACCTCGAGGGCACTGAAGAGGGTGTGACGGTCTTGGTAAACCACAACCCATTGGTTTTTTTTTCCAAACGCAACCAAACCTGTCAAGAAGACAAGCGCATTGAAGAAAACACTTGAGCCGATTCTCATTCACGTGAGAATATTGGCCACGACACATCAACGTGGCCGATCCATTGAGCCGACAGCCTATGGAAATTGAAGTAGCCACCGAGGTTGGTGGGTATTTTATGGCCATTGTGACAGTAATAGTGCAAACACTAGAGCCCTTTGCACCTCTGTAGTGAGCAACTCGAGAGATTATCCACTACAATTGTTTTGCCAATAGAATCCGGATAGGATACTGTGTGGATTCTTGGTTTCAAGACTCTTTGAATCTAGACAAGTACGGATTGGTGGATGTCACAGGATTCTTTTGGCACGGAGAAAAAGTTATTGTTCCAGACTCGGGACACCTTCGAGCAAGCATTATCTCTCAGTTCCACGACTTGCCGGTTGCAGGTCATGTGGGACCTTGAAAAACCGGACAACCACTCTTGGACCACTATTGCTGGCTAGGATGGAGTGTCCATGTTCCAAATAATTGCATGACATGCCACCCATGTCTTTGGAATATAGATAGGAACAAAAAGCCTACTTGACTCCTCCAATAGCTCCTATTCCTAGGACTCTATGGGTGTGCATCAGCATGGACTTCATTACTGGTCTTCCGGACATGGCGCATGGCCACGATGCAATACTAGTGGTTGTGGATCTTTTGACGAAGATGACATAATTTATTCCTACAACCACTGATGTGAACACAGAGGGGACCGCTCATCTCTTTTTTGAGGGTACCGTAAGGTACCACAGCTTGCCACTGCGCATGATCTCCGATCGAGATACAAAGTTTGCTAGTTTTGTTCTGGCAAAAGATGCACGACTTCTTAGGCAGCCAGTCACATATATCCACAGCGTTTCACCCTCAAACTGACAGAAAAACAGTGCGCATGAACCGTACTTTGGAACAAATTCTCTGTATATACGTGGACCCTACCATGAATTCTTATTACCGGCAGAGTTCATGGTGAATAACTTGGTGAATGAGTCTACACAGTTCACACCATTTGTATTGGAACATCGGTCGGCATCCAATGGTGCCCTCCTCATCGGTGAAGAGTGGTACTACAAGAGGACAGGTTCTTTCCACTTAAGCCTATGTCGAGCGCATAGACTCCTTGTTACAGGAAGCGATGGGTCACCTTCAAGCTGCACGAAAGCGACAAAAGGCACATGCCGACAAAATTCATTAGAAGGTATTGTTTGACATTGGTGACAAAGTGCTACTGAGCACTAACAATCTTCAGCTCAAGTCCCAAGGGGCACAAAAACTTCTGCCAAAGTGGATTGTGTAGTTTCTTATTATTGTAGGCATGAGGCCAGTGGCATATTGATTGCTACTTCACCAGAGTATGATCATACATGACGTGCTTTATCTGAGCGTGCAGGCTCCATACACGATGGAGGGAACCACTCAGCCACCAACGATAGTCCTTGCTCCCAAAGACCAATACAAAGCTCTGTGTCTTCTCCAACACTGAGCGCACATAATCGGATTGCGAGTTGTTGAGGAATACCTTGTTCATTGGGCCGGTTGTGGACCACGACATAACTCATGGAAGCCTGAATCTCCGTTACCCACAAAGTTGGTCAACGAGTGTTGGAGCAAGATGGCGGCTTGCATTTAGATTGACATGTGGCGTGGGGCACCACCTGAATGCACAAAATGTGAACAACATTCTCATAGGGCCGCATTCATTGACTATGACCATAGGATATTGGGGATGCCCAACATGGTTGTCCCACCGACACTCCAGCCTAAAGGGGAGAGGTTGCAAGCCGTGCTGACCAACAAGCTGCATGCACGTCTTCATGTTTAGTTCGTGATTGAAATCATTAATCTTCTTTCACAGTGTTGATGAATCACTATCTAGCACTCTCACTTGTTGATGAACCGGGATGGTTCACAGTAAGTGGGGAGGAATGTAGTGGGAGGGCCGGTTCGGCCCTCCCCACTCTCGCGACCAGCAAGGGCTGGTCGGCGGCCAGCCTTTGCCAGCGAGGGCTGGCTGGTGGCTAGCCACGCACTAGCCACCGGCCAGCAGGCAGCCAGCCAGCTGGGTGGCTGGCCGCCAACCACCTGCTGGCTAGCCCTAGGCGCGGATCGAGCTGGGGGCTCGATTGGCGGCCGAGGGGCCACCAGGCCTCGCGAGCAAGGCTGGTGGCCCTGCACCCATACCCTCACCCCCCCTCCTTGCCAGTTAAGGCGAGACGGACGAGGGGAGGGGGTGAGGGAGAGAGAGGGTGAGCGAACGGCATACAACTGGACGCAAAATTGTCCAGCGTGCCTCGCACACAAAGACTTTGTGTCGACACGTCAGAAACAAAACTTGAGTTTGTTTAGGTCAAACTACGAGTTTCAAACCGGAAAACTCATGCAAGATGATACCCCCTCATTTTGGACCTAAAATGAGAGGGCGAGGTAAGAAACGGAAATGGGCCTCGAGAGACGTGAAATCCTCAAGTCTCTTAGCACGGGTCATTGATGACGATTGCTCCCAATAGTGACACGGAGGGGAAAACCCCTCGAGCAAGCTCTAGATGCCATTTGCAAACTCCGGCGACGACCTAAGTGCAAGAGCTGGAGACTCGACCCAACACATGCACATTTCCTGCGGAAGAGCACCTCACACCCCTTATTCGTCAAGTGACTGACACTCAAAATTTTGGCCAGGCCGGGGACATGGTACACATCAGAGATTACGCACAACGACTTCTTACCGCCCACAATGACTTCCACCTCCACAACACCTTGGCTGGCCGCTAGCTCAACTTTGTCGTTTGCAACCACCATTGACTTGGAAGATTTGTCGTAGGTGACAAACCTCACCTTCTTAACCTGGGTGTGCTCTTCGGTATCTGAATCCAGCCACTGCCTCTTGGCCTTTTCGAGGAACTAGTTATTTTTACTACTAAGGAGCGACTTGCCTTTGATGTTCTTGCCGCTGGCCTTTACCTCCTCCGGGCATTCACTAGCCTAGTTGCCCCCCTTCCCGCACCTGCACCCTCACGGCACAGTACTTGGGCATGTGGAGGGGCAATTTTTTGACAGTTCCATCCTCAAACCCACAGGAAAACTGTGCAGACCAATCATTAAACTTCTCCACACATTATGCAAACCGCACGACACTCATTGGACAACAAAATCGCCGACTGGCGAAGTTGCATACAACTCTACCATGACCATCACAAGGAAAAACACATTCAAGGTGGTCTACGCAAACTTCCCACCACACTGGCAGGAATTCAAAACAAGAGCAACATTCCCACAGTTGACATCCACTGAAACGATCTTCAGTGTTTGGGAGGAAACACAATAGACCATGTGAGGATGCAAGCATGTGTGAAGTGAGCAGCAGACGGACATGGCAACGATGACGTATTCGGAGCTGGAAATTTTGTCCTACACAGCTCAACAAACATCAAAATCCAAGGACAGAATTTTGTGAAGCTCAAGCCATGGTGGTTGGGACCATTTAAGATCAAGGGAATGCAAGTGTTAATCCTCTCTGTATATGTTTTTCCCTCCGCTGTGGACATGAGTGCGCAGGGCATGCTGACCAAGAGAGTGGAGGCGACGCACAGTGAGCCTCTGGGTCACGCTAGACCGCCGCAAACCATCAGACGTTCCTCATGTGCTTGCCTCCCTCTCACAGCATTGCCCTGATAGGTCCCTTGTGAAAACTCTGATTGTCCTCAGACCTGCAGGATGGTACACTCCTCGAGAACCTAGATTAGTCCTAGTTTAGTGCGTGACTTTGCTTGGGTTTTGGTGGAAATTGTGGACTGGGGGCATGTGCCCAAATTTGGTGACACTCGAGGGCTTTGCCCTCAATCGAGCATGTTGTGCCGGCGAGACCTGCTCGCCGGCCGACGGGTGAGTCTCGCTCATCGAGACTCACCCACTCGAGCTCTTAGGTGTCAGAGCTCGATACTTAGAGCAGACAGAAGCGGATCCATGGCCAACGCAAATCTGACCCTAACTCCTTCCACACTTGACCGTTTGAAGTGAAATCAGTTGCATTGGATTCGTCTTGAGTTTCTCATGGTATCAGAGCCAGGTTCCTAGGCGTGATAACGAATAATAGAGGCAGCGCCGAGAGAAAAAGGAGGCGGCCAGGGCTCGCAGGGGCGAGAAAGGAGTGGGAGGGAGCGCCCAAGCGCCAATCCGCCACCTAGATGCGGAGGCGGGGTCCCTAGGCCCACAGATCGGCCCGTGCATGTTGCAGGTGGCCTGAGAGGGTTCCCTAGACCAAGAACAGGCGAGTCCCACGAGCGTACGGCTCGCAACTGAAAACTGGGCCCAAAGTGGGCCCGGCGAATTGCTGCCGAAATTTTGTCGGTCGGCAACGAGTACGGTCAGGGCTCACGGCGTCGTCCTAGGACGTGTGAGCGCCCCAGGAACCATGAGCCAAGCAGGTTCACTGCCGGGCGGGCAAGGCGAAGGAAGGGAAAGCGGCGGTGCATCCGATGGAGCCGGCGTAGGCACCGGCGTCGGGGCTAGTGGAGGAGCTGGCACAGTGACAGTGACGTGGGAGGATCTGAGCAGGGTGATGACTCAAAGGGACCTTACGCCGCCCGCCTTAGGCTCGCGTGACTTCCTGGCATGGAAGGACGTCTTCCTTGCGTGGGCGGCAGAGCACAGATTAGAGGAGCTATACCTCTTCCCCTCGAGTGATACAACTGAGGACCGCGTCCTACTACGGGCCTTCAACGCCCTAATCCGGGCGCTGCCCGACGACCAGTCTTATGCCATCCGTCACTTTCGCTTTGGAGGCAAAGGGTAGAACCCAGCGGATCCTTGCAGCGGGGCTCCGCGCCCTCATGAGGCATGGCGCACCTAGCTATGCGTCACGAGGAACGAGGCATGGCGCTTGTAATCTCCCTTCGCGACCGACTTAGAAATCTGTACCCAAAGCCAGGGGCACCGATAGCAGAGTATTGGGATGCGGCAATGGATCTTCGCCGCCGTATTCTCGGGCTTGGAGCTTCCTGCTCCATGCTCGAATGGCTTGACCCCGTCCTGGTGCACCTTGGAGAACCCTATAGGGAGTTCCGGCGAGGGCTTCTGTGGCGTCTACGGGTGACCGACATCGAGAACACCGATCTCGAAGAGGTGTTTGAGGAGCTGCGCCACTACGAGGACATCCTCCGTGGCGAGGCCCGAGAGGTCAACACCCCATCGCCCAGCGCTTTTGTGCATCAGTCCTCACCGGGTGTTCCTACCAACTCTGCTCAGGGAGGAGGTAGAGGCGGTGGACGTTGGGGCCAGGGAGGTACAGGCACCCAGCCCGGCAGGGGTCGAGGGCGTGGTCGTGGTGGGGGTGGACAGCGCACCTGTAACTACTGCGGGAAACCCGGTCACTTCTGGCGTGCGTGTCCAGACCTCCAGCGAATCATGACATCGTCACAGCAGCAGCAGTCGCAGCAACGGTTCACAGTCCCACCTTTCCGTCCACAGTTTGGACAGCAGCCGTAGCCACCAGCATGGTCCACACTCATGACCGCTGGACCTCGGGCACCGATGCCTTTCGGCGGAGTCACCTACACGCCATCTCCTGTGCAGCCGCTGGCGGGTCATCTGCCCTATCAGGGGCCACTCCCTGTCTACCAGGGTCCCTTCTACGTGCCGCCAAACTCGGCCGCCCCAGTTCCCGCACCCGAGTGGGCGCAGCGCATCTACACAGATATGGCCGCGTCACAGCAGCCCACGGTCGGAGCTCCTGCTGCTGGATGGACAGTGCCCATGGAGCTTTAGCCGCCAGAACCTACGGCGATGCCACAGTCGCCAGGTGAGAGATTGGCGCATACGCATGTCACCACGTCACACTCACTCCCCATGCACAAATGGTTGTTTGACACTACTGCCTCGCATCACATGTCGCCGCACCGCCAGCTGTTTGTGTCGTTGTATGCTGCACATGATGTGGAGGGTGTGAAGACAGGGTCTGGGGAAGTGTTGGAGGTGGAGGGCGTGGGTACAGTAGCCTTGCAAGCACTTGGGGGCGTCCTATGGCTGACTGGTGTACTGTACGTGCCCAAGTTGAAAGTGAACCTTTTGTCTCGGGGGCAGCTAGACCGCCAAGCAAACATGTCCACTCTAACACAGAAGCAACGATGCATGCTTTTTGACGCTGTTGGGATCCTGTTGGCTGATGGGCCTTTGCATGTGGACATGCTCTACCGTCTCACTCTGTTCCCACTGATCCACACGGACTCACACAGACCACAGACACATGTCACCACAGCAACGGACGACAAGCACAAAGATTTGCTACACCACCGCCTTGCACACATCAACACTGACCTTGTCACGGACATGCTCAAGCACACGACAGCACGTGGGCTCTTGCCCACAGACTGCCCACATGGTCTCAGCACAGACGCCTG
>SZWC01005125.1:126839-141839 GCA_023375785.1 Penium margaritaceum
CTCACTCTGTTCCCACTGATCCACACGGACTCACACAGACCACAGACACATGTCACCACAGCAACGGATGACAAGCACAAAGATTTGCTACACCGCCGCCTTGCACACATCAACACTGACCTTGTCACGGACATGCTCAAGCACACGACAGCACGTGGGCTCTTGCCCACAGACTGCCCACATGGTCTCAGCACAGACGCCTGTCTTGACTGTCAGGAAGGTAAGGCTCACAGACAGACCTTTCCCAGGTCAGAGAAGGTATGCAATGCTCCTCTTGAACTCATACATGCTGACCTGACAGGACCCATGCCGGTGTCCTCTGTCCAGTATGGGTCCCAATACATTCGCACACTGACAGGCGACTACAGTCGCTTTTGTTGGGCATTCCTGCTAAAGACGAAAGCGGATGCCCAACGTGCCATAGCTGAGTGGATACCTCTTGTTGAGCGGCAGACGGGCTGCAAACTGCTGTCACTGTGCACAGACAGAGGAGGAGAGTCCATGGGCATTTTAACAGCTGAACTGAAAGCCAAAGGTATAGAGCATCAGACCACTGCTCCCTACACACCACAACAAAATGGTGTGGCCGAAAGGTGGCACAAGACTCTCGGCGATGCGTTGCACACTCTGCTGAATGAGTCCGGTCTGTCCTTTGGTTTCTGGGAAGAAGCCGTGAAATATGTGACGTGGGTATGGAACAGGGTGCCACAGGGGCCCCTACCCAAGTCAATCACACCATGGGAGCGGTGCTTTAAGGAAAAGGCTGACCTGAGGCCTGCGCGGGTGTGGGGCACCATGGCATGCGTATGGCTTGCACAACCTCAAAGGGAGCATAAACTCAGTCCACGAGGTCGATGGTGCGTCTTTGTGGGAGTCTCACATGCGTCCAAAGCATGGCGTTTCTGGGACCCGATGCATCATCACTTCCTAGAAAGTAGGGATGCCTCATTCTTGGAACACATGCCATATCGACAGTTCCGCACCTTGCGTCATGTCCCTCACATCACCCTTCCAGAGCAGTATCCAAACTATGTGAGTGTGCCTGTATTCATGCCTTACACACCCACTGTGCACACAGAGCCGTCACGGCAAAAAGAGAACACAAGAGAAACATCACCGGTACCCACAGACCTGTTGACACCCACTGATCTACTCAGCACAGAATCCAGTGCTCCTCACACACCGCCCGGGCTTCAGTCCCAAGTGTCTCAGAACAGCACAGAGAGCACTAAAACACCAATGCCACAGTCGGTGCGTCGCTCCTCGCGTAATGTAGCACGTGTGAACTATCGACAGCTTTACCACACAGCCGGACCTGTGAACGTGGACCACACCACTGTAGAACCTCAAACCCTTGCTGAAGCCAGGGGGCGCGTGGATGCGTCTGAGTGGGAGAAGGCTATGGTAGCCGAGCTAAACGCCCTTTTGGAGCATGGGGTGTTTGAGCTCGTCCCACTGCCACCCGGGCAGAAGGCCATCGATGTCAAGTGGGTGTTCAAGCTCAAAAGGAACTTGGCTGGACTCATTGAAAAATACAAAGCAAGGCTGGTTGCAAAGGGCTGTCACCAAGTACCATGTCAAGACTTCACAGACACCTATGCACCAGTTGGGAAGTACGGAACGAGTCGAGCACTGCTGGGTGTAGCGGCTCATGAGGATTGGGAGATACATCAAATGGATGTAAAGAACGCCTTCCTCAACGGGCCACTCGAGGAAGAACTGTATGTCAAGTAGCCAGAGGGGTTTGATGATGGTACAATTCGCGTGTGGCTGCTCCTCAAGGCTCTATATGGACTCAAACAGGCCCCACGCTGTTGGAACAAGGAAATTCGATGCACCCTTGCCTCAGGAGGGTTCATCCAAAGTATGAGCGATCCCTCTCTCTTCTTGCATTGGAATCATGGCCTCCAAGTAGCACTGCTTGTGTATGTGGATGACCTGCTTATCTTGTCGCCCTCTCTTTCCCTCATCACAAAAACAAAAAAACTGCTCACCACGCACTACAGCATGATCGACCTGGGTGATGCAACAAATTTCTTGGGTATGACCATCACCAGTGACAGGGTTGCTCACACACTGAGTTTGCATCAAGGACAGTTCATTGCACACCTCACGACACGCTTCCAACACTTGGTACAGCATCTTCCACAACATCATTCGCCAATGAGCCCTGATGTGTATGCACACCTCCTGGATGCAAACACCACTGACTATGGCCCGGACAGTGACCCCACACTCTACAGGCAAATCACTGGCAGTTTGTCATATCTTGCCTCCACCACACGTCCAGATATCTCATGCGCAGTCAACGTGCTGGCACAGTTCAGCCAAGAACCAAGAAGCACACATCTTAAAGCATTGCTGAAGTTGCTGCGATATGTGATGGACACAGCTGAGCTTGGTTTGGTCTTTGCCCCCTCTCTGAGTCCCTTTTTGGATGGGTACTGTGACAGTGACTATGCACGTGATCGTGGGGCTCGCAGTCGTGGTGGTTATGTGTTTTGAGTGTGGGGAACGGCAGTGTCGTGGCGTAGTGCAAAGCAGTCCTGTGTGGCACGGAGTGTGGCGGAAGCGGAGTACATGGTGTTGGGTGAGGCCGCATGTGAATGCATTTGGTTGGCACGACTGCTTGAAGAATTGGGACTGTACACTCATGCCATTGCTCTGCACAGCGACAGCTCTGCAGCATGCCACATTGCAGCAAATGATGGTGTGTTGCACCCTCGCACAAAGCACATTAGTGTAGAGCAGCATTTTGTTCGAGAGGCAGTCGAGGCACGTGCCGTCCAAGTGTGTCCCATCAGCGGCGATGCTCAGCTGGCTGACTTTCTCACCAAGGCACTCCCATCTCCTGCGCTTCACCATCAGCTTGCACATCTTGGTTGCATCCCCAACGCACTAACGTCCAAGTGGGCGTGTTAATCCTCTCTGTATATATTTTTCCCTCCGGTGTGGACATGAGTGCGCAGGGCATGCTGACCAAGAGAGTGGAGGCGACGCACAGTGAGCCTCTGGGTCACGCTGGACCGCCGCAAACCATCAGACGTTCCTCATGTGCTTGCCTCCCTCTCACAGCATTGCCCTGATAGGTCCCTTGTGAAAACTCTGATTGTCCTCAGACCTGCAGGATGGTACACTCCTTGAGAACCTAGATTAGTCCTAGTTTAGTACGTGACTTTGCTTGGGTTTTGGTGGAAATTGTGGACTGGGGGCATGTGCCCCGATTTGGTGACACTCGAGGGCTTTGCCCTCGATCGAGCATGTTGTGCCGGCGAGACCTGCTCGCCGGCCGACGGGTGAGTCTCGCTCATCGAGACTCACCCACTCGAGCTCTTAGGTGTCAGAGCTCGGCACTTAGAGCAGACAGAAGCGGATCCCTGGCCAACACAAATCTGACCCTAACTCCTTCCATACTTGACCGTTTGAAGTGAAATCAGTTGCATTGGATTCGTCTTGAGTTTCTCAGCAAGCCCCTGTCTTCACTTGCCTCTACCTACCTGATACCAATGCAATCCATCCCAAATTCCACTCAAGCAAGCTAAAGTACTACTGGGACTCCATCGAGATATTCCTTGGCAGAGACGTCACACCTTTGCCTCCTATTCAAGTGAATAGGGACTGGAAATACGTGATCAAAGATATCCTCTTTCAAGTGGCACGACTATGATGGTGCACACTATAAGAGAGAGCACAATGTCAAATCTCCGCGGCGTCGATCATTTGATTGATAGCTACTACCATCGCCCTCAGCCTAGGTCAACTTAGGTGCCAGGATGTCAGGAATAAAAGAGGGGAGAAGGTGTTATGTCCCACACGTACGAGTCCCTAGAATCCGCGAGTGGGAATATCTATCCTTGAAGTTGTGGCCTACTACTTGACCTGAATATTTTCACATTGTTTTACCGAGAGCATTTTGGCCAACTCCCCTGACCGTCAGTGTTCCATTCCTAAAGGATCTGACAACTTCTACCACTTTCAAGAGTGGTCGTCAGAAGCATTGCAAAATTCATCATTTGTTTTGTACTCTTTGGTTGACTTCTCAACAGTGCTAGACTTTGCTAATACTATGCCTTGATGTTCTTGAAGCCCCCCAATTTCTCAATAGACCTTCTTGAAGTGACCTCTAATGGTGCGACTTAGCACGCATCTCATAAGCTACTTGCAAGTTTCCTAGGACAGCTGCTACTAACGAGGCTACACTGTCCAGTCAATAATCGCACCAGCACAGAAGGCGGGTGCAGAAAAAACAGTGATTGGACTAGGCAAGATGCTTAGTCTCACAAGCGTAAGGGCTTCAATGTGTAGAGAGAATGACAAGTGTCAAGCAGAAAGCATACACTCGTTGTGGCGCACTGCAGGTGACGCACACAGCAATGTCAATTTTTCCTCAAACTGGCCCAAAACCATTGTTTTGGCTGCAACTCTGCACACAGGAATTGAATCTCAACACCCTCTAAACGTAGACATGTAGAATCTTGATCCGGAAGCCGGATTGGTTACATGCATAGATACGAAATGAATCGGTGGAGACACAAGATATGCAAATTGGGCTCAAGAGCTAGTCGATCGAGAACACTCTAGCGACTACAAAGCACCCCAGCAAGAACCTAGGACACTACGGCAAGTGTTTGGCAGCTGTTGGTGGGTGGATTCACCACCCGTTGGAGCTCTGTTACTACCTGGGTTTGCATCAAGGATCTGCACGAGCATGGACACGGCCGAGTGGTCAGAATAAACTGTACACATAGACGTGGATGAATCACGTCAAGACCATCCCTCATGATCTGATGGTACGCATGTCCACACACGTGCAGAACTGACACATGTCCGCCATGACATGCTCAAAAGTCCACACTAAAACACCCTACTTTCAGCCACTCTCAGGTAAGGGGCAAAACCTTAAGAACAAATAGCCACCATGAAAATTCTACATGCCAGTGCCTTGGTCAGAAGTCAGTCTGTTGTATGTTTGTGCCAACCCCGATGATGGAGATCACCTATCCTTCTACAAGATTACGCAAAAAGGATGCTCCACACCCATATGCTTTATGTACGTATGAAACACACCAGAGCTCTCTACAATAGCAAGATCACTCTAGTTGTTACGGTGCAAAATGATGTAAGGTAAAGAATTATGCAACTCACCAAAAAAGACATTGTAGCTACACCACCTCTGTAGCTCCATCTCCAAGCGCAGCATACTCAGCCTCTGATAATCTACGTACAATCCAACCTTGCTTGCAACTGTGCCAGGACACATCTGTGCCATCTAGCAGGAACACGTAGCCTTTCCGACTGCATCAATCGGGGCTCCACGCCCACCCAGTCACTTTCTATGTAGTCGTCGAGTACAACCAAACACCGTTGTCAAATGCAAAGTCTGAGGTACACTGTGGAGACAACGTAATACACCAATCACATAGGTGTGTATGGTAGTGACCAAGTACATTGGAGAGCCAATGAGGCGCAAGCACAGGGTCACATAAGCTATATTTTCAAGCTCATCCACTCTTAGAGCATCCTTCTCATCAGCTGTAATGGAGGTGGAGGCTGTGGGAACTACACCAAAAAGGTTAACAAACCGTTCCTCCACAAGGCAAATGTAATGTGCATAATAGAGCAAGAGTGTCCACCGCTGAAGATCAAATATGAATGCCATCTGAGAAAGACAGCTCTTGGACCAAGGTCCTTCATCCTGTAGGCAACCTAAAGGACTCCCTTGGCCTCCCTCACGGCCTCCATCAAAGGAGACGTAATGAGGAGGTCATCCACATACAACATGATGGCAGTGAATCCTTCAATAGTGCGTCTGAAAAAGAGGACCATGTTGGAATCACTCAGCACGTACTTGACACATGTCAGTGTGCTAGTGATCTCTTGGTTCCAGCCCTGGGGTGATTGCTTCAAGTCGTACGAGGCCTTGTGGAAGGTAACAGCTTCTCGAAGGGACCCCGGTGGGACGCAATTTCTGCCTGGACCATCTTAAAAACCAGAAAGAAAAAAAATGAGGCCTTGCGCAAGTGCCAAACGTTGTCATCGACCTCAAATCCTTGTGGCTAGACTATGTAGATCTCCTCCTCTACACTTCCATGGGAAAACACATTGCTCACATCCATCCGGTTAGCTCCCTGTCATGGAGAGCGAAAATCCCAAACAGAGTGTGAGTAATGGTCATAGGGCCAAGGGTACGAAGGTATCAGTGAGATCTATACCCTTAACCTGTGGGAATCCCTTGACCATAAAGCAAACCTTACAGCAATCAAGTATGTCATCATGCTCCACCTTCTTGCAGAGTACCCACATGGCCTGTACAGCCTTCCACTAAGGCAAGAGGTCCAAAATCTCATAGACACCGTGGTCACAGATGGCTGCTTGGTGTGCTGCGTCGACATGCATAATTTTTGTCGGAAATTGGATATGTCGTTCGTTATTTTACGATTCTTTGGCATGGCGGGAAAAATTTGCGAAGTTGTGGATATGGCATGTTTGTTATTCGGTCCATGGATATGGGGGATCTATCGAGAATTCGATGGGTATATGGTCACACCCTCGGATAAACAGACGCATGCGGTCGAAACACGTCACAAACTTGGTCACAAATCTATCCCTGGCGGGTACTGAGTTCAAATCCAGCCCACCAGCCTACGCGGATTTTCTTCGCTGCATCTTTCCAGCGTAAGACTTGGTCGACGGGGTTACGAGAGATCTTCATCGTATTTCTCTCCGTCGCCAGGGCCGTCAATTGGGACATTAAAGTTTTCTTTTCAATCACGTTGGAAGTCACCCATTCTCAACCGTCAATGTGGACGAAGATCTCAACACCACCTGAATTTTCGTTATGTTGCACTGCCGCCGGCTAGTGCCCGGGCCACTGCATTAAATGCAATGTACTATTAAGTGCAGGCGGCGGCTAGTGATCTGATCACGCGTGTGTCCACCATTCTAGAAATAAATTTGGGTGCCGCCTGGTTGTAGTCAAATGTGATTGTTGAAAGCTACGGGACACTGGCATTGCTCAGGCCATGGCTGGATTGTTGTGACTGGGAACTGCGATTTCACCCACCCACATCCTTATCCACCCACCAGTGTCGTGGATGGGTGTGGGTGGACGATGCGAAAGTGGGTGATGGACATCAACTTTCGCAGGGACGTTGTTTTATGTGGCGCGACAGCTGTACAACAGTACCTCCTGGTTTGCAGGCAACTTTGGACGTCTGAAGCGAGGCCGTCGGCACTGTTGAACTTCAGAAAAAGATGTGTGAATTTGTTTTGTGCACAGAAGTTATCATTGATCCGAAGACTTCAGCGGACAGTGGCGGGCGCCGGTGAGCTACAAGTTGGTGGGGATGGTGTTTTCAGCCAACTTTGCGAGGACAAAATTTCCAGCTACCCAGAAAATGATGTCAGCAAAGTGGATGGGTGGAATCGCTGTCCCCACTCACAACAATCCAGCTACGACCTCAATAACTTCAAGTTGCGCACTGCCTGTACCTCATTCAGAACCCCTTTCATAACTCGTTCGCTTACAGTCGTGCCAAGAGGGTTTTCTCCCGTCCGCGGTTAATTGTCGAACTTTCCACATCATCCATCCAACATCCAGCGAAGTCCTAGATGAGGATAGCTAACGGTGGAAAAGATTGCGCGGGGGGGCATAGTTTTCACGACTTCGATGGGGGTAGTTAAGACTGCTAGTGCGGACGCGAAGTTGGCGTTCGAGTCAAAGGACAAGGTCCCCCAATTCCGGTCTTTGTGAGTGAAAGTGCTGCCGACAGCCACAACGAACGACTCTAAATTGAAATGGCGCAAACAGTCCTAGTATACAACGAAACTCCTTTTATGTAAAAACTAAATGGACGGACGCTTATGTAGACCACCTTGACCACGGAGATGATAACAATAGAGCAATCATTGCCCAGACTGATAGAAAAGACAGAAATTCAAGATGTTAGAAACTACCAATTCAAAGAGGTAAATAAAAATTCAAAATTTTAAAATTATAAAGAAAGAAGTAACTACTATTTGATGTGATGTAAAAGATGAAAAATGTGAAAACAAGAAAACATAATGTTCAAAGCAAATAGAAACCGGAAAAAATGATTATCCCCTTGTGAAGTGATTGGGGCATAAGAGCTCCTTAGGTTGGCCAGCATTGTACGGATCACTAAACGATTTAGCCGTACCTATTAATGGAAAATCACTCATTTCAAGTGGACTGTTGTGAAGGTCACCAGATGTGAAAATGAGGCATGGAATTGAGTTGAATAAGTGAAACGCTATTTAACCTGGTAAAAAAATTAAGAGGATAACAAATTAATCCAAGATGTCAAAATGGAACATTTTCCTTCCCTGTTAAGTTCGTTTTGAGAGCTGTTGATTTTTTTTTGTGAACAAGATATTTGAATCACAACTTGTATGTAGGTATAGAAAAAATTCAGCCTTTATGTCTTCTTAAGTATAACTTGCAAATTTGTATTTGTTATACTTTTCTCACATACTCATATTCATTCATGAGCATACCATCCCTTCCTGCCCCTTCTGGCTTTTTGCCTTTAGCTATTTTCTCTTCTCCGAAAAAGCTCCATGTCTTCTCCGTAAAGGTCGGGCTTGGAGGTGGTTGGATATTATGGTTGGTGGAGTTCAATCCTTGTTTGTGCTTGTGTAGTCCATAGGGTTTTCATCTTCATCTCCATGAGGGTAGCACAAGGAGGTTCTTAACCGCAGCCAGCCCACATGGGTTTTGAGCAATGTGAAGACATAATCCACATGCATAAACTTGGCAAATTACACAAACACGCGCGCTAACAGTTTGAAAACTTCATCTTCGCGAGCAATACTACAACACATCTTTAGACACTTATTGATAAAAACAATGATGACTAGGAAATATGATCGCTATGGTGAAACCGTCACAGGTCCTAAATCGTGAAGAGAAGACTCAGGGTCCATCAATCCTCGAAGGGATCAAACATTGTGATCAATTTGAACTCAATGCAACGACGGAAAAGTAGGTTCAATCAAGAAAAGTACCCATTCGACAACACATAACATTAGAATTGGAGTCATCTTGAACTATGTAATTCACCAGACGTTAAATAATATTTCAGATATCTTAATAAATCCATTTGAAAATTAATACAAAATCTCGTAAAAATAAGATTTTAATTCAAACTTTGATTAAATTTCCAAGTCGGATCTCATAAATGTAAAATCATGAATTCAAGCATTCAAGTAGGAATGTTTTTATAACAAAAACAAAAATATAATAGAACTATCATGAAAAATATATGCATTTATTCATAAATTATTAAACTATTCTGAAAGATTGCGTGATTTCAATATGAAATTAATTTTAACATTTTTGAAAATCTCGATTATCATGTAATGTATGAATACTCTTAGATTTAATGCCAAATCATTTCCAAGAAGAACATTTTAGCATTTCAAAGGTAAGGATGAAAAACAAATCCATCCAATGAAATCTAAGAAGCACATAACCCGGGACGTAAAAGGCTTCCATTGACATGAAACTTTGGAATGAAATGAATTTATGTTTACATCATATCCGTTGTTACATTCGTTTTAATATCAAACAGAAATTCGAAAAATTGAGGTTTAACCTTTATTGGTCCAAGACACTTGGAATGCTGACGTATGTAGAATAAACAAACAGCATCACACAAAAAACTAGACAATATAAAGGAGTATAGAAAAAAACCTTTTCAGAAGTTTTGTTTCATGAAAAAAACCCACTTATAAGTACAACTATGTGATATATGGGCATCTTTGAATTTCATAAAAGTGTATTTATTGTAAATTTTCTTTCTTACAGAACTCTTCCAAATAAGTGTATTTATTTTATACTTATTCCGAACGAATAGAAATACCTCGTCCCAAAAATCCTTTTTTTAAATTATGCAATGTTTTCAACTTAGAAAAAAAGGAATATATAATCTCTATTTCTAAACTATTTTTTAAGCATGTCATATATTTGTATATGAATGATTTGTAGGTGTTTGTGATTGTTTCATACATTTTTGTATGGATGATTTCCAAAAGCAAATTGCAATAAAGAACGTTTTCAAGGTAATGAAGACTCTAAAAAAAAAAGTGATTGGAAAGTGTAATAAGGTAATGAAGAAACTATATGCATAAAAGATAAAACATTCTTGCATATAATTCAATGTTAACATGTTCATCTCTAATGAAATGTTGAGAGTGTTCTTTACAGGTATAGAATACCACTCATAAACATTTCTTACTAAACATGAAATGAAACAGTTCTCAATGTGTAAGAATAAGATACATGTATTGAACGTGAGAAACTCCTTTAAAAGGTAAATTTATTAGGAGAATCAAGATATGTTCATGGGTACAAAGAACTACATACTTCCATGTATTTTGGTTTGAATGTAAATCCATGCCTTTTGCAACCATGAAACATTTCAAGGTGGAATTGATGAAAAACTACATGTTATGGGGAGCTCCACTACAGGAGAGAGTATTGTATGAAGAATTCGTATGATTCTAGGTAGGTTGTGGAGAATATCATAAAATGGGATCGAGCATCTATACTTACAAACTATCAATTGTTTTGTATTGTAAATAGGCTAGCGCCTCGTACACATAAGCTCCTTGTTTCCATGTTTTCAAACCTTTTGAGTATTGAAGCCAGTTTCAACCTTGTATACTTGTTGTGGCGTCTTTTTCCTTTTTATGTTTTAGAAGATTTGTTTCTTATAAAGTTTTGGTTTTGGAGATTGGAACATCTGGCGTTTTGGGATTTTTAAAAATCATGTTATAGAGAACAAAATAAGAACAATAAGCCGCTTTAACAGTTCTTCTCCAATGTAACCTTACCAAGATTTCTAGTATAATAATGTACTTTGAAAAAGTTGGCTACATATATTACTCCATAAGAAAAATAGACAAGACTTAATTCCAACATATCAGTATGGAAGATAATGAAGTTTCCTAGGAGGTTTAACTTGTTGCAGTTATTTGTGGTAGAAGGGAAAATCTGAAAGATAGCAATTGAAAAAGGGTGATGAATACAATGTGATGTAAACATAATTGTTTTAGCAAGATATAAACTGCTTTGCAAGACAAGAAGATTAATGAATAATGTATAGTTATTGCAATCCCATATTCATTAAACAGACCAAATGCGGGCTTTTCATCCTTTGAAGAAATCCGATTTCATCATTACAAATGTATTTAACTACATTCTCGATTGGGAATTTTAAGTTTTTAACTTGTCAAAGAAGTCATGATGATTTACGATTACAATGTTAGAAGTAAATATTACTAATACAGTGCAGATAAGAACAAAATTGTGCTCTAATCATAGTTTACAATAAGTGAACTATTGGTATTTATAGGTATTATATACAAATTGTTGAATTCATTTCTGAAAATCCATAGTTGCTCTGCATAATTATTGTCACTTACATAACAAAAAATAAAACATCATGCTTGTATGAAAATTGGAATAGAAAACCTCATAACCTTAAGAAGTTTGTGATTATTAAAGGACTCTGATGATGATGAAAGACCAAAAGCAAAATGATATATTAGACAAACCAAGAAAACTGATTAATTAGAATGTATCAATAAGGCTAATCAAGAGCTTTCAATTTTTCTCCCTATGAATTCCTTGAAGTGTTCAGAAATTTTTACCATATGGTTGTTGAATACAAAATGCAAAGAATATACTAGTAGAGATTATTCAACTTCATTATGTGTAGGTGTATCCTACAAAAATAAATAGTTAATATTGTTAAGAGAGCGTCTTTTGTAGTTTCTACCTTTCATACAAATCGTTGTAGTTATGTGAATACCACATCATCTAAAAAGATGATAATGAAAATCAATTAATGCAGAAACCAACCTCCAAGGAGAAGCATGGTAATGTAAGGAAGAAAGAAAAGGTGGTGAGGATTTAAATGCATAACAAATGTCAATGGATTTCCTTTCCAAGTTAATATAAACATATTGGTGAGAATAAGTTTGAAAAACAAAAATACTGGATTAAGCATCAGATGAATACATAATACACACGATGAAACTTTGCATGGTGTAAAGAGAAACATAATAGGATGTTCACAGCATTCTAGTCCAAGTTAGAATCACATTTGAAACTATTCAATGGTTTTAGCATTCAATGTTTTGCTAAACATTTGTTTATGAGCCACTCTTTACTTCCAAAGTAAACATTATCCTTTCTGATTTTAAAAAAATGAAACGTTTGTAAAGGCGTTTTTTGAAGGTAATGAAAAAACACGTACATACGTATCAAAAAATGACTAAGAAATGTACGAAAACCGTTTTACCCACTAACGACTCCTTAGTTCAACAGTTGCCAAACGATGAACTCTTTCCTATTACATGAACATAAAAATGAAACAATGAATAAAACAAGCATAGTTTTTTCTTCAATTTCATTATCTTGTGGAGCATTGAAATCATCCTCTTCAATCAAATGAATCAACGTAATGATTTTGTACATAATTAGGATATAATAACTGCATTAAATCAATATTCCTCTTATTTAAATGCATGTTCTTCATAACGTATGGTTAGGTGAAAATGGGATTCTATTAATTGATCTGCAAACTCTACAAACAATATTTCTTAACCTGCATCTTGTCACATGATTGTGCAAAAAATGTGTTTTTGCATTAAAAACCACTTTTCTTTGCTAGAAATTTAGAGATAAGGTAACATGGCCTTGTTTTAAAAAAATAAAGCTTTAAAAATTTCCATTTAGTAAATAATGATCAATGAACATAGATTTTTCATTATGCATATCGTATCTTGATTAATCTTGGAGTAGTTCTAATCAAATGTTACAAAGGTTTATGTTGATACCATGTTTTACACTTCAGAAAATTGATTTTTTTAACAGATTATCTTTCCAATTAAAACTATTCAAATGTAACAAGACGTTTACTTTATTTTATATATTTATTTATTGTATATATTTTGTTCCCATGCAAAAATTCATCGTCATATTACAAATAAAATGAAATCTGTAGATCATTCATTCATTGTCTATTAGGGATTTGCATTCACCATAATGAAAGGAACGATTAATAAAATACTTTCTTGTGAAAGACAAGCAATTTATTGAGTATGTAGAATTTGAGGCATGACTTGTATGGTTGAAAATTTCATGCCATTTCATGTTTTTAAAAATCTAATAATGAGAGTGTAGAATTGTAAGTTACAAGGTTTACATGAAACGTTTTTCTTACACTTGTGATATATGAATACATGTTATTCGTTACTATTTCCTCGTATACTTTCGCCATGTGAATGAAGGTTATCGTGAGCTTGAAACTATACATTATATTAACACGGAAATATGTATAATATCAATAAAAAGATATTCTCACTGTAAGATTCAAATTTCATGCAAATGATGATTTATTTCTAATTGTGCTCAATTTTTAATTACTTCTATAATCAACGTAATTGCCTGATTCATTGATTATCTATTAACATCTAGTTAAAACAACTACCTTTTCATGATACATTACTAAACATCGCATAAAGAGAAATGTTAGTTTATACACAACTCTAATGGAATTATCTTTCACCTGAATTGTTAATTCAGAATATGTGTTCATTTTAGAAAGAACCATATCATGATATTAAACATTGTTATTCAACAAAAAATGTCTATATCTTAATAGCCAACCTTTTCATCTGGTTGGTTAGAATTGTTTCATTAGTTAGCAATTACAATTGCTATGTATTAGGATACCTACATTATTCCTAAGGAAATGTTTGCATTCACTCTCTTAGTTCACCGTGTGCTTTACATCCATAACAAGATGTGCACCTTCTTACAATGATATACACAAATGTTGGTATTTGTCTCCGAGCATTGTCAAGTTGGCTATCTTTGAAAACATGTTCTTGCACCAAATGTGTATTATTTTCTTACCTATATAGCATAATAACTATTGTTTTTTGCCAGTCATATCGATGTGACATGGAAATTTTGCATTGTTGTAATTGCTTGTATTATGCGTTCCTATTCCTGCTCATGTAGGACTGGTGCAAAGGTAGCCACTGCTTGCATTTTTCAGCAATCCTTACGATATCAGTGTTATCCAATAGTGGTTTGGTGCTCATGCTTAAAACTCAAATTCTTTTTTTTAAGGTTTTGACAACTTGTCACCTTCATCTACTCTTGAATGCCTATGTTTCCATTTATCCCAATTCTTTTGGAAGAATCCGCATACAACATCGTTTTTGAGGAAAAAACCCACCATGTGACTAAGTGTTGAACTATAGCCCTCACAACCCAAAGTAAAACTTCTTTTAATTCCTCAAATTTCTCACCCTTCCTCTCGTCTTCCTTCTCTTTATTTCCTTCTCTCTTTCGTACTCTCTTTATCTTCCTCTCTCTCTCTCTCACTATCTTTCTCTCTCCCTCTCTCTTTCTTTCTCTATCACCTTCTTTCTCTAGTATTGTGCATCCATGATGTTCAACATGAAATCAAAGTTTGTGAATGGGCTCATGGGAAATTTTGACTCTTCTTTGTTTCCAGATACACCTTTTCCTTCACTTTCCTTGCTTACATCGCCACCATTGTCATTATCATTCCTTCCTACGCAATCATTTGCTATTGTTGTTCATTTTGGCATTGTTTAACTTGCATACATTCATAGTTTTTACCAGTATTCGATGAATTCTAAAAGTGTTTTCTAGCTTTGGCCATTGTATAAGGAGTAGGTAACATTGTTTTGAATGCAATAACAGCTTGTGTGGTTTGTGTGTGCTTGTGGATGTTAACCTCCTAACCATCACACGTATGCACCATTCATGGATTTCTAATTGTTCCTTTGGGTCTTTCCACCAACGTTTACAATGTATTCTTTTGGTATGTGACCCATGCTTTGGGCTGTATAGTGAAATAATTAACCATTTGCCTCCAACATCTTAACTCTCAAGCTCTGGCCTTGCTTCTTCAAAATTTTGTGTTGGAAAAT
>SZWC01005126.1:0-22049 GCA_023375785.1 Penium margaritaceum
CCTTGTGTGAGATTATGGACTCTAGTGTGTGAGCCTTAGCCTCCATGGCTAAGTGGTGTGGCTTGTGAGAGGACTGACTTGCCCAAGCTCTAGCTCTATATGTACTCCATCATTTTGAGTGATTGAATAACCATTCTTCAGCACAAGTGATGCCCTTCCAATCACACATGCTCTCTGCTCCAAGGCTCCCTCTCTCCTCAAGTTCCAACACACAGAAGGAGAAGGCAGATCTGACGTGGTACAAGGAGTCCGGGTGTACCTAGAGTCTGATGTACCACAAGGAGTGGTTTACGTAGCTATTGTCCATTTCCCTCCCGACCGATTGCTTTGGGTGATGATCGGGTGGTGTATACTGAGGGGATTCGGATTATGGAAATGTGGTTAGAGACCCCACGTGGCATTCAAGTGGAAGTGTTCCATGGCGTCCTGTATGCGCCTGATACTGCGTTCAACGTTCTCTCTATATCCTCCCTGACCAACACAGGACTGCGCGTCGTCTTTAACGATCATTATGGCTACATCCTCGACAAGGAAACATGAGAGAAGTTAGCCAGGTCGGTGAAAGAAGGCGACATGTACCGTCTCCTGGGGGCGACCAAGATCTTACGCGAGCAGAGCGTTGCAGCAATGGTACGGGCCACGCATGGCAAAATTTGGCATGCCCGCTACTGCCACATCGGCATGCGCGCCTTACAACAACTTCAAATGAAGCAGATGGTGCGTGACTTGCTCCCCATCTCTAATTTTGAGTACCAGTTGTGCATTAGCTGTTTAGAGGAAAAGCAGTATCGCGAGGCGTTATCTGGAGCAGGATTGCACGCAAAGGAGGTACTAGAGCTCGTCCACACAGACTTATGTGGCCCGATGCAGACCCAAAGTTTTGGAGGCTCTAGGTATTTTCTCACCTTCATTGATGATTTCAGCCGTTACACTGCTGTTTACTTCCTTTCCTCCAAGGACTAGTGCTTTGACGGGTTCAAGGAGTTCAAGGCCATGGTGTAGAACCAGACCGGCAAGAAAATCAAGGCGTTGCGCAGCGACTGCGGTAGAGAGTCCCTGAGCAAGGAGTTCGAAGACTACCTCGGAACAACAAGTATCAAGGCGTAGCACACCACGCCATACATGCTACAGCAGAACAGCATAGCAGAATGCGCCAACCGCACCATCATTGAGTCGGCGCACTCCATGATGCACACCGCTCGGCTCACCTACAACGTTTGGGCGGAAGCAGTGAGCACTGTGGTGTACATCAAAAACTGCAGTCCAACCAATGCCCTGGAGTAGATGACGCCATATGAGGCGTAGTTTGGCAAGAATCCGAGCATGGGTCATCTTCGCACGTTTGACAGCTTGGCGCACATGCACATGCCAAAAAAGAAGCATAAAAAAGTGGGACGCTGTTCAGAAAAGAACCATCCGGCTCAGTTTCAGGTCCCTAGGAGCACGTTCTAGGAAAGTACCAGATGCCTACTCCGTTCTTCAATCCGACTTCACGGTCCAAGTTTGAGGCCGATCCAACAGTCGGATTGGGAGATGAATTTTTGAAGTTTTCGGGATCATCGATCGCCGATATCCGGGTGACCATGGGCGTTGGCTCCATGCCTTAGACTGAGAAAAGAACAAGGCAAGAGATCCAGGATCAAGACCTGCTTGGAGAAATATCCAAAAAGGTCCTAGATTCTTATATTTCCTTGTCAGAGTGTACTGACTAGGAAAAAGGTACATTTCCTTACTTTTTAGGTGAGGTGAGATCCTTGTGTGCTAGCCATGGACTCATGGCGATTCTCCATGGGATTGTGGGTTATGTGATCACTAGGAGTGTACCATGGGAGCATTCTCTACATTTCTAGGTCGTGTGTGAGTGGTCAGCCTGATTGCTAAGTTGATTTCCTCTCTTGTGTGAGATTATGGACTCTAATGTGTGAGCCTTAGCCTCCATGGCTAAGTGGTATGGCTTGTGAGAGGGCTGACTTGCACAAGCTCTAGCTCTATATGAACTCCATCATTTTGAGTGATTTAACAACCATTCTTCAGTGCAAGGGATGCCTTTTCTGTCCCATATGCTCGCTCTTCCAAGGCTCCCTCTCTCCTCCAGATCCAATAGTACGACGCCGTCTCATCAGGGTCTGCTGTAATTGCATCGTTGATCTGGTCTATTTTTTAAGCATCCAGATTTGCCCGCCCTCACCAGGCTTATAGCGCATCCTGAGAGGGTACCTTTGCCGTGGTACTGGAGTGTTAGCAGGCGGCTTGCGCATTGCTACTAGCATAACTGCTTCTGCTAATGGTGGTGCATATTCTTCCTTTGCTTCTGTCGCTAAGGCCGCTGTATATGCTGCATCAGACATGGGAGAGTAGACTGGTTCTCTCACTTTAACATTGGAGGAAGGATCAGAAGAGGGTGGGTCAGGAAGGATATCTACTCCCACTGCCTCGTCAGCTACTGCTTCTGCTATCTCTTCATAGACAACGTTGGTACTGATGGCGTTGCTCTTCTTGAAGACGACATCCTTGGAGATGATGACGTGGCCTGTATCCTGTTATGTTCTGTGTATGCCCCTGGTCCAATTTGTGGAAGATTTAGACTGGGTATGCACTGAGCTTGTAGCGCATGTCTCCCAGCGACATACAAGAGAGGTTGTGAGAGACAAGGCATGCACTACTCATCCTTGTGGAGTAAGTCGCCTTCGTCTACTCTTGGTAGTCTACGTAATGCATGCTCCTTAGGACAACTTCCTACAGCCTAGAAGGTGAAGGCGCCGTCTCGCAAGCGAGAGATCCGGGTTCGAATCCCGCCAGGACCAAATTGTTGGGAAAGGAGCCATCCGGCTCGGTTTCGGGTGCACAGGAGCAAGTTCCACGAAAGTACCAGATGCCTAGTCCGATCATTGATCTGACTTCTTCATTGGAAAGATCAGGTGGCAATATGTCTACGGTCCAAATTTCAGGCCGATCCAATAGTCGGATTGGGAGATATGAATTTTCAAAGTTTCGGGGGTCATGGACCATCGATGTCTGGATGTGCATGGGTGATGGCTCCATGCCTTAGCCTGAGAAAAGAAAAAGGCAAGGTGTCCAGGGTCAAGACCTGATGGGAGAAATATCCAAAAAGGTCCTTGGCCTTAGGATAGCCTTGTCAGAGTTTGCTGACTAGGATAACGGTACCTCTCCTTAGTTTTTAGATGAGGTGAGATCCTTGTATGCTAGCCATGGACACATGGCGATTCTCCATGGGTTTGTGGGTTATGTGACCACTAGGAGTGTGCCATGAGAGCATTCTCTAGCTCTCTAGGTTGTGTGTGAATGGTCAGCCTGATTACTAGGCTGATTTCCCCCCTTGTGTGAGATTATGGACTCTAGTGTGTGAGCCTTAGCCTCCATGGCTAAGTGGTGTGGCTTGTTAGAGGGCTGACTTGCCCAAGCTCTAGCACTATATGTACTCCATCATTTTGAGTGATTGAATAACCATTCTTCAGCACAATTGATGCCCTTCCAATCACATATGCTCGCTGCTCCAAGGCTCCCTCTCTCCTTAAGTTCCAACACTCCCACGTGCCGTTGTCCAGCTACGACTGTATCTCCTGCTGCACGGCTTGCATCCAATCTGCTGCATCCGATGCAGCCATGGCCTCCTTGTATGACGTTGGCTCATTTGAATCTGCTACAACTGCGATATTCATCTGTTCTGGTTTCTTCAGCATCCAGAAATGGCCGCGCTCACCAGGCTTGTAACGCACCCTAAGACGTTCATGTTGCCAAAATGGCGCACGCTAGTCTGGTTCTGCTGCTGCTGCTGCTACTGCTACTGCCGTTGCTGTGACTGCTGCTGTTGTTACTGTGGAGATTGCTACTTTTGCTGCTGCTGCTGCTGCTCCTTCTCGTCCCTCTTAAACTTGAAGCACTCTTTTTTGTGGTGCCCCTCTTTCTGGCAATAGTGGCACTTGCCCTTCTTCTTGCCTCTCTGCTACCCGGACTGTTGCTGCTGCTGGTTGCATGAGCCCATGGCCATGAAAGCTGCTTCACTGCTGCTGCTGCCGCCATTGCGCTTTGTTGCATTGCGACGCAATTCCACTTGCACCAGGTGTGTGCAGATGAAGTCGAGGTCGAGAGTTGGCTGGCACTCCACCGTCTCTCGCACCGTGTCGTAGCTGGTTGGGAGACCCCTCAGCAAGAGGAGGATGAAGCGCGTCTCTTCTACAGGATTGCCGGCCGCTCTCAGCAGCTTCGCCAGCTCCTTTGCCCTGTCCAGATACGCCTCCATCCCTTCACCACCCTGCATTTTCAGCGCTATCATCTTTTCCTCCAAAAGCATGAGGAATGCAGGATGCTTGCTCCTATACTTCTTGCACAACGTGTCCCATCCCTCCTTTGCAGTAGCCTTATCACTCACGTACTGAAGATGCGGGTCGGAGATGGTGTTGACAAGCAACCTGTAGGCCTGCCTGTCCTTCTTCTTCCACTCCTCGTACGTCGATGGTACAGCTGCAGAAGAACCCGCATCAGCTGCACCCTTTTGCGGCGTCTTCCTCGTCACCACCTGCGCTGCGGTGATGCCTTTTGCCTGTGGAACTGGAGTCGGCTCGTCGCCGCTCACCACCTCCCACAAACCCCTCTCCTCCAAAAGGAGGCGGGTACGGATCTTCCAAAACGTGAAGTTGGCGCGTCCCTCCAGCCTCTCCAAAGGCTGGGCTGTTGTCACAACGCCAGCTGCTGCCATTTTGAGCCTTGGTGATGCTCAGCGCTGCCCTTGGATGGNCGGCTCGTCGCCGCTCACCACCTCCCACAAACCCCTCTCCTCCAAAAGGAGGCGGGTACGGATCTTCCAAAACGTGAAGTTGGCGCGTCCCTCCAGCCTCTCCAAAGGCTGGGCTGTTGTCACAACGCCAGCTGCTGCCATTTTGAGCCTTGGTGATGCTCAGCGCTGCCCTTGGATGGTGGCGCTACCCCTGCTTCTGCTGCTGCTTCTGCCAGAAATCTGTCTGACAGAAAATGGACCGTAGGTGCCAGCAGACTAGGAATTTTGAAAAACGGAGTCCACCACTGGAAAATTCAGCTAAAAACATTTCAGATCGACCCATGAAACAAGGTCATCAACAGGGGTTTTGAAGAGATATGCCCTCTTGAAAACAGGGTATGCTTCTGCTCCTACTCCAATTCAGACCAGCCAGTTTGTAAACGGCGTTTCTCCCAAACGAATCAATGGAATGCAAATAGTTTTGCACCAATGCAAAGCTTAGGAAAAATACTACAATTTGCATGTGCCACTTTTTAAATTGGACAAAGAAATGAGAGAGTTATGGTCATCACAAGGCGATAATCGTATTCATAAAGAAGAGTGTAGCCCTGGCTGACCTCGTTTTGAGCATAAGTCTCAATCCGACTGTTGGATCTTTGTGATCTTGGGCTAGTTGGACAGCTTGTGTCTTGAACTTGAAGATCAAGTGGTGGATCTTGAAATCTGGTTAAGGTTTTACCCCAAAGCGTCACTCTCAAAGTGACGGCCTGTGCTGGCTGGAAGTGGCAGAACTTGGCTGTGATACCAAATGTTGAAACTTGAGGAGAGAGGGAGCCTTGGAGCAGCGAGCATGTGTGATTGGAAGGGCATCACTTGTGCTGAAGAATGGTTGTTCAATCACTCAAAATGATAGAGTACATATAGAGCTAGAGCTTGGACAAGTCAGCCCTCTCACAAGCCACACCACTTAGCCATGGAGGCTAAGGCTCACACACTAGAGTCCATAATCTCACACAAGCTAGGAAATCAGCCTAGCAATCAGGCTGACCACTCACACACGACCTAGAGAGCTAGAGAATGCTCTCATGGCACACTTCTAGTGGTCACATAACCCACAAACCCATGGAGAATTGCCATGTGTCCATGGCTAGCATACAAGGATCTCACCTCATCTAAAAACTAAGGAGAGGTACCGTTATCCTAGTCAGCAAACTCTGACAAGGCTATCCTAAGGCCAAGGACCTTTTTGGATATTTCTTCCATCAGGTCTTGACCCTGGACCCCTTGCCGTTTTCTTTTCTCAGGCTAAGGCATGGAGCCATCACCCATGCCCACCCAGACATCGACGGTCCATGACCCCCGAAACTTCGAAAATTCATATCTCCCAATCCGACCGTTGGATCGGCCTCAAACTTGGACCGTAGACATTTTGCCACCTGATCTTTCCAATGAAGAAGTCGGATCGGCAATCGGAGGAGGCATCTTGTACTTTCCTGGAACTTGCTCCTGTGGATCTGAAACTGAGCTAGATGGCTCCTTTCCCAACAGAACCTCCTCTCTGTCTCGCACATTATGGATCACTCGATGACGGTGGTGTTCACATTAAAGGAAGTCATCATCCTCAAGAACGAGGACGTGAAGATTACCTACGCTACGTCAGACCTTGTCGCCAAGGTGCCACGAATGGATGGGCTCTACATTCTATAGACAAAGAGCGTAGAAAGGCACGCTGGGACGGCAGAGGTAATAGCGAAAACTTCCCATCGCCGAATACCAAGACACCTCCAGATGGCTGTGGCGGCTAAAGACGCAGGAACAGTAGCTGCGAAGCTGTGGCACAGATGCCTTGGGCACGTGGCCGACAGTACCTTGCAGGTCATGCAGGAGCAGAAGCTTGTACGCGGGCTGGAGGGGAGTGAGCTAAAGGATGGATGCAACCCTGGGTATGAGGCTTGCCTACAAGGAAAGACAAAGGAGAAACGATGCTCCGAAAATGGTCGCAGAGCGGAGGGCATACTCGACCTCGTCCACAGCGACATGTCTGTGGCCCCATGTGTACCACGTACAATGGTTGCTCCAAGTACCTCCTCGCCTTTATCGATGATTACTCTCGGAAGCTGTGGGTGTACTTCCTCAAAACAAAGGGAGAGGCGCTGGAGCGCCTGCAAGAGTTTGTCGTCATGGTGGAGCGACAAACCGGGGGGAAGGACAAGGCCCTGTTGTGCGACAACGGCGAAGAGTACGTGGAGTGCAAGCCGTGGCTTCGGGCACACGGCATTGTCCACCAACCTACTACCTCCTATGCACCGCAGAGCAATGGCGTGGCCGAGCATATGAACCAGACCATTTTGGCCATGACGCGAACCATGTTGTTCGAGATAGTGACCCGCACATGGCAGGAATACGGGGCATCGAGATAGTGAGCGCAGCAGACGAGGGCTCAACGGGCGGCCTACTTCACAGGTCGCCGACATCGCTGGGCCCATGGCCGCACTAGGAATCTAGCCATAGATGGACGCAGGTACAAGGTAGAATTATTCATGTTCTCTGTATGCCCTTGGTCCAATCAGCGGAATACTTAGACTGGGTATGCACTACGCTTGTAGCGCAAGTCTCCCAGCGACACGGGAGAGGCTGAGAGAGACAAGGCATGTATTGCTCATCCTTGTGGAGTAAGTTTCCTTGGTCTACTCTTGGTAGTCTACCTGGTCCATACTCGTCACGACTTCCTCCAGCCTAGTGGGTGAAGGCGCCGTCTCGCAAACGAGAGGTCCGGGGTCGAATACCGCCAGGACCAAATTTTCTTTATGACCAAAAAAAGGCCAAGGAAGCTTTTTAGAAGCCTCTAAGGTCCAAGATGGATCAAGCGCCACTTGGCGGTCACAGAGGATGCCATGTCATCAAAGCTGATGACACTTTCTATGGTAGCCTTGGGGGGAGGCCCCTCCAAGGAGCCACTGGGAGCACTAACCAGAGACTATAAAACGCCTGTCATTTGCATATGATCATATATCATCTCTCACTCTTGAGACTTGGGAGAAAACTAATCCCTTGTTGGCCACCAAGAAAGAGGGTAAAGAACAAGTGCAAGTGCATACGTTCGTGTGTAGCATTGCCAGTTGGGTGAGAGTTTGGAACACTCTCCGGCCACGGTTGGGACAAGCTAGGTGAACCTTTCAGTGTGGAAATACCACTCCGTGGATTATCTCTACCTTGGTGGAAATACCAAGGGCGGTCGGCGGTTTGCCTGTCGGCGCTGTTTACTCTAGATTGTGGCCAGGTGCGGAGTTACATATCCCTCTCGTAACGGCGATACGCCTTGCTTGCCATGTCGTAGCCAATCATCAGCATCTGTACGCTCTTTGCGTCCTACTTTTTTCCGCTTCTCTTTTGGCACGTGTATGTGCGCCAAGCTGCCAAACGCACAAAGATGAGCCACGCTTGCCTTCTTGTCGAACCACGCCTCGTACGGCGTCATCCGCTCTAGGACCTTCGTTGGACTGTGGTTCTTGATGTACACCGCAGTGCTCACTACTTCAGCTCAAAAGTCGTATGTGAGCCGAGCCGCGTGCAGCATGGAGCGTGCCGACTCTACAATGGTACGATTGACGCGTTCTGCTACACCGTTCTGCTGCGGCGAGTATGGCTCTCCACCGCATTCGCTGTGCAATGCCTTGATTTTCTTGCCAGTCTGGTTTTCCACCATGGCCTTGAACTCCTTGAACCTGTCAAAACACTGGTCCTTGGAGGAAAGAAAGTACACAACACTGTAGCGGCTGAAATCATCAATAAAGGTGACAAAATACCTAGAGCCTCCAAAGCTCTCGATGTGCATCGGGCCACAGAAGTCTATGTGGACCAGCTCCAGATTCTCCTTTGCACGCTCTCTTAGTCCAGAAAACGTCTCGCGATGTTGCTTCTCCTCCAAACAGCCGATGCACAACTGCTGCTCAAAGTTAGAGATGATGGGTAAGTCACGCACCATTTGCTTCGTTTGAAGTTGCTGCAAGGTACGCATGCCGATGTGGCCATAGCGCGCATGCCAGATTTCACCATCTGTGGCCTGGACCACTGTTGCAAGACTTTGCTTGCGTGGGAACTTGGTCGCCCCCAGCAGGCGGTAAATGTGGCCTTCCTTCATTGACCTGGCCATCTCCTCTCCGATTTCCTTGTCAAGGATGTAGCCATAGTCGTTGTCAAAGACAACGCACAGTCCTGTGTTGGTGACAGAGGACACTAAGAGAAGGTTGAATGCAACATCAGGTACATACGATATGCCATGGAATACTGCCACTTCAATGCCATGAGGGGTCTCCAACCACATCTCCACAATCCCAATCCCCTCAACATACACCACCCAATCATCACCCAAAGCAATCGGACGAGGGGGAATGGAGAGCAGCTGCGTCAACCATTCCTTGTGGTGCGTCACGCTTCGGTACACCTAGTGTCCTTGTACCACGCCAGATCCGCCTTCTCCTACTACGACATGTCAGACTTGGCCATGAAGAGGCGGTCGCGCTCCTCCTTAGCGACGTTCATGCTGCCAAAATGACATACGCCAGTCTGGTCTGCTGTTGCCGTTGCTGCTCTTAACGTTCCTGTGACTGCAGCTGTTGTTGCTCTGGAGAATTCTACTTTTGTTGCTATTGCTGCTGTTCCTTGTGGTCCCTCTTGAACTTGAAATAATTTTTCCTATAGTGCTCCTCTTTCCGGCATTAGTAGCACTTGCCTTTCTTCTTGCCTCTATGCTGCCCACACTACTGTTACTGAATGCGTGAGCCCATGGCCATGAAAGCTACTTCAGTGCTATTGATGCCGTGATTCCGCTTTGCTACATTACGACGCAGTTCTGCCTACACTAGATGCATGCAGATGAAGTCAAGGTCGAGAGTGCGCTGGCACTCCAACGTCTTTCGCACCTTGTCATAGCTTGTTGGGAGTCCCCTCAACAAGAGAAGGACAAACTACGTGTCTTCGTGAGGGTTGCTAGCCGCTTTCAGCTGCTTCACCAGCTCTTTTGCCGTGTCCAAGTACGCCTCCATTCCTTCGCCATCCTACATTTTCAATGCCATCATCTTCTCCTGCATAAGCATGAGGAATGTTGGATCTGTTGTCATACTTTTTGCACAACGTGTCCCACCCCTCTTTTGCAGTAGCCTTGTCACTCACACATCGAAGATGCGGGTTGGAGATGGTACTAAGAAGCACCCTGTAAGCCTGCCTGTCCTTCTTCCACTCCTCATATGCAGCCGTTGCAACTGAGATGAACTTAGATTTGCTGCACCTTTGTGCGGCGTGTTCCCCGCCACCACTTCTGCTACGGTGATGCCTTTTGCCTGTGGAGGCGGAGCGCGCTCGTCGCTGCTCACCATCGCTCACCACCTCCCTCAAGTCCCTCTCCTCCAAAAAGATGAGGGTACGGATCTTCCAAAATGTGAACTTGGCGCATCCTTCTAGCCTCTCCAAGGCCTGGGCTGGTGTTACCACGCCCGCTGCTGCCATTTTGAGGTTTGATGACGCTCAACGCTGCCCTTGAGTGGCAGCGCTACCCTTGCTTCTACTGCTGCTTCTGCCATACATCTGTCTGATAGGAAATGGATTGTATAGGCCGGCAGACTAAAAAGTTTTAGGAAATGAGCCTACCATTGGAAAATTCAGCTCAGAACTGGTCATATCGACCCATAAAACATGATCATCAATAGGAGAATTTGACAGATATGCCATATTGAAAACAGGGTATGCTACTGCTCCTACTCCAGCTCACACCAGCTAGCTTGTAAACGATGTTTCTCCCAAACATACTAATGGAATGCAAATATTTTGTACCAATCAACAGCTTCGGAAAAATACTTCAATTTGTATGTGCTACTTTTTAAACTTCACAAAGAATGTAGAGAGTTATGGTCATCACAAGGCGACAATCTTACTCGGAGAGAACAGTATAGTCCTCGCTGACCTGGTTAAGAGCATAACTCTCAATCCGACCGTTTGATCTTTGCAATCTTAGGCTCGTTATAAAGCTTGTCTCTTGTAGTTGATCTTCAAATCTAGTGAAGATTTCACCCCAACCTGTCACTCTTAAAGTGACCACCTCTACTAGCTGAAAGTGGCAGAATTTGGCTCTGATACCAAGTGTTGGAACAGGAGGAGAGACGGAGCCTTTGAGCAACAAGCATGTGGGACTAGAAGGTCTTGGAAAAGGAGCCATCTGCCTCAGTTTCAGGTCCACAGGAGCAAGTTCCAGGAAAGTACCAGATGCCTGCTCTGATTGTCAAGCTGAATTCTTCATTGGAAAGATCAGGTGCCAAAATGTCTATGGTCCAAGTTTAAGGCCGATGCAACGGTCGGATGGGGAGATATGATTTTTCAACGTTTCGGTCGTCATGGACCGTCGATGTCTGGGTGGACATGGGTGATGGCTCCATGCCTTAGCCAGAGAAAAGATAATGCAAGAGGTCCAGGGTCAAGACCGGATGGGAGAAATATTCAAAAAGGCCCTTGATCTAAGGATTGCCTTGTCAGAGTGTGCTGACTAGGATAAAGGTACCTCTCCTTACTTTTAGGTGAAGTGAGATCCTTGTGTGCTAGCCATGGACACATGGCGATTCTCCATGGGTTTATAGGTTATGTGACCACTAGGAGTATGCCATGAGAGCATTCTCTAGCTCTCTAGGTCGTGTGTGAGTGGTCAGCCTGATTGCTTGGCTGATTTCCTCCCTTGTGTGAGATTATGGACTCCAGTGTGTGAGCCTTAGCCTCCATGGCTAAGTGGTGTGGCTTGTGAGAGGGCTGACTTACCCAAGCTCTAGCGCTATATGTACTCCATCATTTTGAGTGATTGAATAACCATTCTTTAGCACAAGTGATGCCTTTTGATTCCCATATGCTCGCTGCTCCAAGGCTCCCTCTCTCCTCCAGATCCAACAGAAGGGCATCTCTTGTGCTGAAGAATGGTTGTTGAATCACTAAAAATGATGGAGTACATATAGAGCTAGAGCTTGGGCAAGTTGTTGGAACTTGAGGAGAGAGGGAGCCTTGGAGCAGCGAGCATGTGTGATTGGAAGGGCATCACTTGTGCTGAAGAATGGTTGTTCAATCACTCAAAATGGTGGAGTACATATAAAGCTAGAGCTTGGGCAAGTGAGCCCTCTCACAAGCCACACTACTTAGCCATGGAGGCTAAGGCTCATACACTAGAGTCCATAATCTCACACAAGGGAGGAAATCAGCCTAGCAATCAGGCTGATTACTCACACACGACCTAGAGAGCTAGAGAATGCTCTCATGGCACACTCCTAGTGGTCACATAACCCACAAATCCATGGAGAATCGCCATGTGTCCATGGCTAGCACACAAGGATCTCACCTCACCCAAAAAGTAAGGAGAGGTACCTTTATCCTAGTCAGCACACTCTGACAAGGCAATCCTAAGACCAAGGACCTTTTTGGATATTTCTCCAATCAGGTCTTGACCCTAGACCTCTTGCCTTTTTCTTTTCTCAGGCTAAGGCATGGAGCCATCACCCATGCCAACCCAGACATCGACGGTCCATGACCCCCGAAACTTCGAAAATTCATATCTCCCAATCCGACCGTTGGATCGGCCTCAAACGTGGACCGTAGACAATTTGCCACCTGATCTTTCCAATGATGAAGTTGGATTGGCGATCGGAGCAGGCATCTGGTACTTTCCTGGAACTTGCTGCTGTGGACCTGGAACTAAGCCAGATGGTTCCTTTCCCAACAATCTTCCACTTTGCCGCAGTCAGAGTGGGCTGAGTCCACATGCCTTCATGCAGAACTGCTGCTTCTCACGGGTCACTGGCTTGGTGCAGAAATCAGCGACCTGCTTGCTGGTTGGAGTAAATTCCAGCTTGATAGCACCCTCCTGCACCATGTGCCTGATGAAATGATATGCGATATCAATGTGCTTGGTGCGTGCATGGTGCTGAGGATTCTTGGCGAGTGCGATTGCGCTCTGGTTGTCGACGCGCACAGGAACTTGAACTGCTGCACTCCCACTCATCTCCGCCATGAGACGTTGGAGCCAAACTGCTTCTTTGGCTCCAAAGCTGAGAGATACGTACTCAGCTTCTGTGCTCGAGGTCGCCACGACCACCTGCCGCTTGCTGCACCAGCTGATGACTCCACCATTCATGAGGAACACATGTCCAGAGATGGACTTGTGGTCCTCAGGGTTTGAAGCCCAATCTGTGTCTGTGTAGCCGATGATGCTATTGTCATTGCCGTTGTAGGTGATGCCGATGTTGATGGTTCCAGCAAGGTAGCGGAAGATCCGCTTCACTGCCTTCTGGTGCTCCGGTCCGGGATTAGCCATATGCTGGCTCACAGCGCTGAAAGCCTGTGCGAGGTCCGGCCTGGTTGCCACCATCACGTACATGAGACTACCGACGGCGCTCTGGTACTTCTGCCGCTCAGCTGAATTTGCTTCCCCATTGAAGCTCACGAGGTACTGCCGCGTTTCTAGCGGCGTGCCGATGGGTTTTGCCTCTGCCATGCCGAACCGCTGCAAAACATCCTTGATGTAGCGGCTCTGCTGCAGCGAGAGAGAACGTGACTTGTGGTCACGCGTGATCTGGATACCGAGGAAGTATGATGCTTCCCCGAGATCAGACATCTGGAAGCGCTCCTGCATGGCTTCCTTGAACTCCTGCAGTGCAGACATGCTGTTGGAAAGGAGGAGCATGTCATCTACATAGACAATGATGATGAGGATCTCATGCTCATGCTGCCAGCGATACACGCTATAGTCACACTCGCTGCGCTCAAACCCCATGCACTGCAACGCCGCATCCAACTTCTGGTTCCAAGCACGCGACGCTTGCTTGAGGCCGTACAGCGACTTCTGCAGCTTGCAGACCAGGTGCTCTTGGCCATCCATGACAAATCCCTCCGGTTGCTCCATGTAGATCTCCTCCTCCAAGTCACCATTCAAGAATACCGTCTTGACATCCATGTGGTGAACCTCGAAGTCCTCAGCTACTGCATAAGAGAGGAGCGTGCGCACAGAGGCAAACTTTGCAACAGGGGCAAACGTTTCTGTGTAGTCGATGCCCTCTTGCTGCGAGTAGCCCTTGGCGACCAGCCTTGCCTTTTCCAGGTTACCATCTGCTCCCCGCTTCTTCTTAAAGACCCACTTGCACTTGATCACCTTACGTCCTGGTGGACGTTCAGTCAGCTCCCACGTGCCGTTCTCCAGCTGCGACTGTATCTCCTGCTGCACGGCTTGTGCCCAATCTGCTGCATCCGGTGCAGCCATGGCCTCCTTGTATGACATTGGCTCATCTGAATCTGCTGCAACTGCGACGTTCATCTGTTCTGGTTTCTGCAGCGTCCAGAAATGGCCGCGCTCACCAGGCTTGTAACGCACTCTAAGAGGGTACCTACGACCTGGTGCAAGAGCGTTAGCTGGCGGCTGGCGCGGTGCTGCTGGTACAACTGCTGCTGCTGGTGGTGCTACATCTCCCTCCTCTGCTTCTGCCGATGAGGCTGCTGTATCTGCAACATCAGACATGGGAGAGTAGAGTGATTCTCCCACTGTCACAGTAGAGGAAGGATCGGGAGAAACTAGGTCAGGAAGAATTTCTGCTCCAACCGTCTCGTCAGCTGCTGGTTCTGCTGCCTCTCCACACACGATGTTGGTGCCGATGACGTTGCTCTCATTGAAAACGACATCCCTGGAGATGATGACATGGCCTATATCCCTCTCGTAGAGGCGATATGCCTTGCTTGCCACGTCGTAGCCAATCATTAGCATCTGCGCACTCTTCACGTCCCACTTTTGCCGCTTCTCTTTTGGCACGTGCATGTGCGCCAAGCTGCCAAACGCGCGAAGATGACCCACGCTCGGCTTCTTGCCGAACCACGCCTCGTACGGCGTCATCTGCTCCAGGGCCTTGGTTGGACTGCGGTTCTTGATGTAGACCGCAGTGCTCACGGTTTCAGCCCAGAAGTCGTAGGTCAGCCGGGCCGCGTGCAGCATGGAGCGCGCCGATTCCACAATGGTACGATTGGCGCGTTCTGCTACACCGTTCTGCTACGGCGAGTATGGCGCGGTACGTTGCGCCTTGATGCCAGCTGCTACGAGGTAGTCTTGGAATTCCTTACTCAGGTACTCTCCACCGCGGTCGCTGCGCAACGCCTTGATCTTCTTGCCAGATTGGTTCTCCACCATGGCCTTGAACTCCTTGAACCTGTCAAAGCATTGGTCCTTGGAGGAAAGGAAGTACATAGCAGTGTAACGGCTGAAATCATCAATAAAGGTGAGAAAATACCTAGAGCCTCCAAAGCTCTGGGTCTACATCGGTCCGCACAAGTCCGTGTGGACCAGCTCCAACACCTCTTTTGCACGCTCCCCTGCTCTAGAGAACGCCTCGCGGTGTTGCTTCCCCTCCAAACATCCGATGCATAACTGCTGCTCAAAGTTAGAGATGGTAGGCAGGTCACGCACCATCTGCTTTGCTTGAAGCTGCTGCAAGGCGCGCATGCCGATGTGGCCGTAGCGCGCATGCCAGATCTCACCATCTGTCGCCTGCACCACTTCTGCAAGACTTTGCTCACGCGGGATCTTGGTCGCCCCCAGCAGGCGGTACATGTCGCCCTCCTTCACCGACTTGGCCAACTCCTCTCCTATTTCCTTGTTGAGGATGTAGCCATAGTCATCATCAAAGACAACGCGCAGTCCTGTGTTGGTGAGAGAGGACACTAAGAGAAGGTTGAACGCAGCATCAGGCACATACAACACGCCATGGAAAACTCCCACTTCAATGCGACGCGGGGTCTGCAACCACATCTCCACAATCCCAATCCTCTCAGCATACACCACCCGATCATCACCCAAAGTAATCGGCCGAGAAGGAATGGAGAGCAGCTGTGTGAACCACTCCTTGTGGTGCGTCAGACTCTTGGTACACCCCGAGTCCTTGTACCACGCCAGATCCGCCTTTTCCTTCTGCGACATGTCAGACTTCGCCATGAAGAGGCGGTCGCGCACCTCCTTGGCGACGTTCATGTTGCCAAAATGGCGCACGCTAGTCTGGTTCTGCTGCTGCTGCTGCTGCTGGCGTTGCTGTGACTGCTACTGCTGTTGCTGTGGAGATTGCTACTTTTGCTGCTGTTGCTGCTGCTGTTGCTCTTTTCGGTCCCTCTTGAACTTGAAAGACTCTTTCTTGTAGTGCCCCTCTTTCTGGCAATAGTGGCACTTGCCCTTCTTCTTGCCTCTCTGCTGCCCGGACTGCTGCTGGTTGCGTGAGCCTATGGCCATGAAAGCTGCTTCACTGCTGCTGCCGCCATTGCGCTTTGCCGTATTGCGACGCAATTCCACCTGCACCAGGTGTGTGCAAATGAAGTCGAGGTCGAGCTGGTTGGTGTGATGTTCTGTGTATGCCCCTGGTTCAATCAGCGGAAGATTTAAGACTGGGTATGCACTGCGCTTGTAGCGCAAGTCCCCCAGCGACATGCAAGAGAGGCTGAGAGAGACAAGGCATGCACTACTCATCCTTGTGGAGTAAGTCCCCTTGGTCTACTCTTGGTAGTGTACCTGGTGCATGCTCCTTGGGACAACTTCCTACAGCCTAGTGGGTGAAGGCGCCGTCTCGCAAGCGAGAGGTCCGGGGTCGAATCCTCCCAGGACCAAATTTTCTTTGTGACTAAAAAGGGCCAAGGAAGCTTCCTAGAAGCCTCTAAGGTCCAAGGTGGATCAAGCGCCACTTGGCGGTCACAGAGGGTGCCATGTCATCAAAGCTGATGACACTGTCTAGGGTAGCCTTGGGGGGGGTCCCTCCAAGGAGCCACTGGGAGCACTGACCAGAGACTATATAAGGCCTGTCATTTGCATGTGATTGTATCATCATCTCTTACTCTTGAGACTTGGGAGAAAACTAATCCCTTGTTGGCCACCAAGAAAGAGTGTAAAGAACAAGTGCAAGTGCACACTTTGGNTAGCCTTGGGGGGGGTCCCTCCAAGGAGCCACTGGGAGCACTGACCAGAGACTATATAAGGTTTGTCATTTGCATGTGATTGTATCATCATCTCTTACTCTTGAGACTTGGGAGAAAACTAATCCCTTGTTGGCCACCAAGAAAGAGTGTAAAGAACAAGTGCAAGTGCACACTTTGGTGTGTAGCAGATAGTTGGGTGAGAGTTTGGAACACTCTCCGGCCACGGTTGGGACAAGCTAAGTGAACCTTTCAGTGTGGAAACACCACTCCGTGGGTGATCTCTACCTTGGTTGAAATACCAAGGGCGGTCGGCGGTTTGCCTGTCGGTGCCGTTTACTCTAGACCGTGGCCAAGTGCGGAGTGACAGTTGGGAGTCCCCTCAGCAAGAGGAGGATGAAGCGCGTCTCTTCCACAGGATTGTCGGCCGCTCTCAACTGCTTCGCCAGCTCCTTTGCACTGTCCAGATATGCCTCCATCCCTTCACCACCCTGCATTTTCAGCACCATCATCTTTTCCTCCAAAAGTATGAGGAATGCAGGATCCTTGCTCTCATACTTCTTGCACAACGTGTCCCACCTCTCCTTTGCAGTAGCCTTGTCACTCACGTACTGAAGATGCGGGTTGGAGATGGTGTTAACAAGCAACCTGTAGGCCTGCCTGTCCTTCTTCTTCCACTCCTCGTACGTCGCTGGTACAGCTGCAGAAGAACCCGCATCAGCTGCATCCTTTTGTGGCGTCTTCCCCGTCACCACCTGCGCTGAGTGATGCCTTTTGCCTGTGGAACTGGAGCCGNCTCGTCGCCGCTCACCACCTCCCACAAGCCCCTCTCCTCCAAAAGGAGGCGGGTACGGATCTTCCAAAACGTGAAGTTGGCACGTCCCTCCAGCCTCTCCAAAGGCTGGGTTCCTGTCACAACGCTAGCTGCTGCCATTTTGAGCCTTGGTGATGCTCAGCGCTGCCCTTGGATGGCGGCGCTACCCTTGCTTCTGCTGCTGCTTCTGCCAGAAATCTGTCTGACAGAAAATGGACTGTAGGTGCCAGCAGACTGGGAATTTTGAAAAACTGAGCCCACCACTAAAACAGGGTCATCAATAGGGGATTTTGAAAGATATGCCCTCTTGAAAACAGGGTATGCTTCTGCTCCTACTCCAACTCAGACCAGCCAGTTTGTAAACGGCGTTTCTCCCAAACGAATCAATGCAATGCAAATATTTTTGCATCAAAGGAAAGCTTAGGAAAAATACTACAATTTGCATGTTCCACTTTTTAAATTTGACAAAGAAATGAGAGAGTTATGGTCATCACAAGGCGACAGTCTTACTCATAGAGAAGAGTGTAGCCCTGGCCGACCTCGTTTTGAGCATAACGCTCAATCCAACCGTTGGATCTTCGCGATCTTGGGCTCGTTGGAAAGCTTCATGCTTGAACGTGAAGATGCAGTGGTCGATTGTCAAATATGGTGAAAAGTTAACCCCAACCCGTCACTCTGAAAGTGACGGCCTGTGCTGGCTGGAAGTGGCAGAACTCGGCTCTGATACCAAATGTTGGAACTTGAGGAGAGAGGGAGCCTTGGAGCAGCGAGCATGTGTGATTGGAAGGGCATCACTTGTGCTGAAGAATGGTTGTTCAATCACTCAAAATGGTGGAGTACATATAGAGCTAGAGCTTGGGCAAGTCAGCCCTCTCACAAGCCACTCCACTTAGCCATGGAGGCTAAGGCTCACACACTAGAGTCCATAATCTCACACAAGGGAGGAAATCAGCCTAGCAATCAGGCTGACCACTCACACACGACCTAGAGAGCTAGAGAATGCTCTCATGGCACACTCCTAGTGGTCACATAACCCACAAACCCATGGAGAGCTGTGTGTCCATGGCTGGCTCACAAGGATCTCACCTCAACCAAAAAGTAAGGAGAGGTACCTTTATCCTAGTCAGCACACTCTGACAAGGCAATCCTAAGACCAAGGACCTTTTTGGATATTTCTCCCATCAGGTCTTGACCCTGGACCTCTTGCCTTTTTCTTTTCTCAGGCTAAGGCATGGAGCCATCACCCATGCCGACCCAGACATCGACGGTCCATGACCCCCGAAACTTTGAAAATTCATATCTCCCAATCCGACAGTTGGATCGGCCTTAAACTTGGACCATAGACAATTTGCCACCTGATCTTTCCAATGGTGAATTCGGATCGGCGATCGGAGCAGGCATCTGGTACTTTCCCGGAACTTGCTCCTATGGATCTGAAACTGAGCCAGATGGCTCCTTTCCCAACACAAGTCAACCCTCTCACAAGCCAGACGAGTTAGTGTGAGTCTTAGCCATGGGAACTAAGGCTCACACACAAGAGTCCATAATCTCACACAAGAGAGGAAATCAGCCTAGCAATCAGGCTGACCACTCACACATGACCTCGAGAGCTAGAAGATGCTCTCATGGCACACTCTTAGTGGTCACATAACCCTCAATCCCATGGAGAATCACCATGCGTCCATGACTAGCACACAAGGATGTGTCCTCACCTAAAAAGTAAGGACAGGTACTTTTTTCCTAGTCAGCATACTCTGACAAGGCAACCCACGAATGTAAGAACTCTTTGGATATTTCTTCCATCAGGCCTTGAGCATGGTCCTCTTGCCTTTTTCTTTTTTCAGGCGAAGGCATGGAGCCATCGCCCATGGTCACCCAGATATCGACAGTCGATGACCCCAAAAACTTTGAAGATTTGTATCTCCCAATCCGAGCGTTAGATTAGCCTGAAACTTGCACCGTAGATGTTTGCCACCTGATCATTTTGTCGGATTGACAATCAGAGCAGGCGTCTGGGGGTTTCCTGCAACTTACTCTTGTGGAATGAAATGTAGCCGGATCGCTCCTTTCCCTATAATCTCCCACTTTGCCGCAGTCAGAGTGGGCTGAATCTACATGCCTTCATGCAGAACTGCTGCTTCTCACGGGTCACTGGCTTGGTGAAGAAATTAGCAACCTTCTTGTTGATTGGAGTAAACTCTAGCTTGATAGTACCCTCCTGCACCATATGCCTGATGAAAAATGATGTGCATGTGCTTGGTACGTGCATGGCGCTCAGGATTCTTGGCGACTACGATAGTGCGTTGGTTGTCAACGCGCACAAGAACTAGAACTATTGCATTCCCACTCATCTCTGCCATGAGACGCTGAATTCAAACTACTTCCTTACCTCTAAAGCTGAGAGAGACATGCTCAGCTTCAGTGCTTGAGGTGGCCACGACCACCGGCTGTTTGCTGCACAAGCTGATGGCCCCACCATTCATGAGGAACACATGTCCACATATGGACTTGCGGTCCTCAGCGTTTGAAGCCCAATCTGCGCCTGTGTAGCCGATGATGCTGTTGTGGTTGCCGTTGTAGGTGATGCCGATGTTGATGGTTCCAACAAGGTAGCAGAAGATCTGCTTCACTGCCTTCTAGTGCTCAGGTCCTGGGTTTCCCATGTGCTGGCTCACAGTGCTAACAGCCTGTGGAAGATCTGGCTTGGTTGCAACTATCACATACATGAGAGTGCCGACGGCACTCTGGTACCTCTATCATTTAGCTGCATGTGCTTCTCCATTGAAGCTCACGAGGTACTACCACGTCTCCGCTTCACTGCCTTCTGGTGCTCCGGTCCGGGATTAGCCATGTGCTGGCTCACAGCGCTCACAGCCTGTGCGAGGTCCGGCCTGGTTGCCACCATCAGGTACATGAGACTGCCGACGGCGCTCTGGTACTTCTGCCGCTCAGCTGCATTTGCTTCTCCATTGAAGCTCACGAGGTACTACCGCGTTTCCAGCGGCGTGCCGATGGGTTTTGCCTCTGCCATGCCGAACTGCTGCAAAATATCCTTGATGTAGCGGCTCTGCTGCAGCGAGAGAGAGCGTGACTTGCGGTCACGCGTGATCTGGATACCAAGGAAGTATGATGCTTCCCCGAGATTGAATATCTGGAAGCGCTCCTGCATGGCTTCCTTGAACTCCTGCAGTGCAGACATGCTGTTGGAAAGGAGGAGCATGTCATCCACATAGACAATGATGATGAGGATCTCATACTCATACTACCAGCGATACACGCTGTAGTCACACTCGCTGCGCTCAAACCCGATGCACTGCAATGCCGCATCCAACTTCTGGTTCCAAGCACGCGACGTTTGCTTGAGGCCGTACAGCGACTTCTGCAGCTTGCAGACCAGGTGCTCCTGGCCATCCATGACGAACTCCTCTAGCTGCTCCATGTAGATCTCTTCCTCCAAGTCACCATTCAAGAATGCTGTCTTGACATCCATGTGGTGAACCTCAAAGTCCTCAGCTGCTGCAGAAGAGAGGAGCGTGCGCACAGAGGCAAACTTTACAACAGGGGCAAACGTTTCTGTGTAGTCGATACCCTCCTGCTGCGAGTAGCCCTTGGCGACCAGCCTCGCCTTGTACTTTTCCAGGTTACCATCTGCTCCCCGCTTCTTCTTAAAGACCCACTTGCACTTGATCACCTTACGTCCTGGTGGACGTTCAGTCAGCTCCCACGTGCCGTTCTCCAGCTCTGACTGTATCTCGTGCTGCACGGCTTGCGCCCAATCTGCTGCATCCGGTGTAGCCATGGCCTCCTTGTATGACGTTGGCTCATCTGAATCTGCTGCAACTGCAACGTTCATCTGTTCTGGTTTCTGCAGCATCCAGAAATGGCCGCGCTCACCAGGCTTGTAATGCACCCTAAGAGGGTACTTGCGACCTGGTGCTGGAGCGTTAGCGGGTGGCTGGCGCGGTGCTGCTGGCACAACTGCTGCTGCTAGTGGTGCTACATCTCCCTCATCTGCTTCTGCCGATGAGGCTTCTGTATCTGCAACATCAGACATGGGAGAGTAGAGTGATTCTCCCACTGTCACAGTAGAGGAAGGATCGGGAGAAACTGGGTCAGGAAGAATTTCTGCTCCAACCGTCTCGTCAGCTGCTGGTTCTGCTGCCTCTTCACACACGATGTTGGTGCCGATGACGTTGCTCTCATTGAAGACGACATCCCTGGAGATGATGACGTGGCATGTATCCCTCTCGTAGAGGCGATACGCCTTACTTGCCATGTCGTAGGCAATCATCAGCATCTCCGCACTCTTCGCGTCCCACTTTTGCCGCTTCTCTTTTGGTACGTGTATGTGCGCCAAGCTGCCAAACTCGCGAAGATGACCCACGCTCGGCTTCTTGCCGAACCACGCCTCGTACGGCGTCATCTGCTCCAGGGCCTTGGTTGGACTGCGGTTCTTGATGTAGACCGCAGTGCTCACGGCTTCAGCCCAGAAGTCGTAGGTCAGCCGGGCCGCGTGCAGCATGGAGCGCGCCGACTCCA